>JAQFYM010007157.1:0-10726 GCA_034694785.1 Agrenia bidenticulata
AATCACCAATCACGCTATTCGGGCCGTATATTGCTTCATAATGCGCGTTTTTATGCGCAAACAATGCAGGATCCAATTCTACATATTTTGCGCTATTTATCATGCCAAATGAATGCTTATTTTACTAGTTATCTGGTATTTTAGCATGGGGGCGAAATCCATGTATTTCGTCACCAACAAGGAGTCCGAAAAAAAAGAACGAAAACGGCTTTAAACACATGATTTCTTTTTTTTGCATCTGTACTTTGTATAATCAACTGAAGCTCTCTAGAGATATATATACTATTTCAACTAGTTTAACTTTTTTCGTATTTTCGTCTAATAGTATTTTACAACTAGCCTAAAAGTTGTTTAAAATGCTTTAAATTTGGCACGCGCAGATAACAACAACCACTAATTACTCGTGTCAGTTTCTAAGGTTTTAATACTATATACGAAAAGAAAAAATGACTAAAAATATATTATATTGCACCATTTTTTGTTAAATATTGTAAATTTATTAATATACATGCACAAAAAAATTCATGCGTGCAATTACGCTGCATCTTGCTAAGTCAAATGTGATGTTACCGCTGCTTTGTGTTAAACGCAAATAGCGGAGTTACGTAAAAGCTCTTTGAAACTGCAAAACTTATATATGAAAAAAAGCCGCAACAAATATTGCTTGCCACAGAGAGCGATATTTTATAAAAAATGTATTTCGCCTTTGTATTATGTAATGTTAAATTTATTTTTTATTGATATATTAATACTAAACACTGAAGTAATTGTCGGGTTCTTAAAATTGATGTATATTTGCATTTTAAAAAAAAAACATGTAGGAAGCTTACATAAATTCGCTCCAGTTAGATTGTATAAAACAGCAAGACCGTTGTTACAAAACCAGTACCTTGACGCGCAAGTTTTTTTCTGTTTTTCATACCAAATAAAAAAACTGATAATATAATTTTAAAGTTAATTACTTACGACTCTATAAAAAGCGTCATTCTTACCTCTCGTGGAAAATCATTTTTTTTGTTTACGAGCTTTGATTTTTTACTTTGAACCAAAACTGCTTAATCCTGTATATTTGTCTGCTTGATACTATAATCATTAATGCATTTATAGTAACTACTATTTAAGAGGTTAGACTTATCAACCAGATCTTGTTCACTAGGCATTTACTTTCCTTTGTAATCTTTACGGAATCTTTTGTAATCTGCAATTGTATATATGTAATTAAGGTGATATCGCCAGGTCATAAGCGTATTTTTTTTATACTAAAAAGTTTATATGTTAAAAATTTTTTGATGTTTTGTCTATAATACAAGTATTTATACAATGCAAAATTGTAAAAAATAACCCCCGGGGTACCCCGGGGTTTTCCCGACGTAGATATTTTGCAAAAAATCTTAAAAAACTGGGGGCTCTTGGTACCATACCCTTGATACGACATGCATTATTAATACTTTTTTTCAAAGCTGCCATTCATTCTTAATTTCTCCGCATCCCGTAACATCTTCATATATTCCTCCTTAGTTTTTGGATTCCCTTTTTTTTTGAAAATTCTTTAACTTCCCTGTAATGGAACATCGTTGTTACAAGTTTCTCTTATTGATGCATAAATTCTTGTAGGGTGTGGCTGTTTTTCTTTATAATACTGGTGCGGCCCACAATTGTTCCCTTCCGAAAAGTCATATGTTCATTAACCTTTATATAGCCACATTGTCAAACTAAAATGTTTTGTGTAGTATCGCCGCTCTTATCCAGTTCTTTATATCCTCATGTTGCAGTTCCCGTAAAAGCCTTAGTGAGCTGCATGCGTTCGCCATGTTTGAATAATGTCTTTGTGGTGACTCGTCTATATAAGCTGTCATTTATCATATGAGGTTTTTCATATATTAAATATGAATGACCAATATATATGTCTACGACAATACTATTTGCATTGTTCAAATTAACATAATCATCCAAACTAATATTTTTTGGGCTTGATTCGCTTTTTTAAAATAAAAATGTAGACAAACTTTCGCCTGGTCTTGAATTTTTTATTTAAGAACGTGTAACAAAAAAAAATGATATTTTTTTTGATTTAAACAGAATACTACACAGTAAAATATACATCTAATTTGGTCCATATGATACCAAGCTTTCATGTCTATTTAACAGGAAAACCATAGGCGGTTGCATTATTTAAAAAAAATGCTTCTAGGCTGAGGTCCAATCAACATAAAAGTAAGAATAGGTTTTCTTTTGTCAATTTTGTTTTTTATATATGTAAAAATGTACGTTTTTTAAATGAAAAATTACGTAAAAATTTATATTTAAATAAAATTTAACAGGTAATTAATACAATAAAAATTAATTTTATGTTATTTTATATTAAAAAGCTTTTTGCAACTTTAAAATATGCAATATTTTATTCGTTTTAATAAAAGCACGTCAAAACTTTCTGTGCTATAAATTATTATTTACTACTTTATATACAGGCCTTTTTAGAGTAAGCGGTTCGCCGCATTCTCTTAAGTTTGGTTTTTAGGTGAAATTTCCATTTTGTTTTACAAATAATTAGGAAAAATGTAGAAACTAATAATCAAAAGCACCTATAAATTTACAACTACTTTTTTTTTATTTTAATTCGTTTGTTAAAAAAAACAGTATTATTAGGTAATCTTTAAAGCGGTAAATTAGAAAAAGATTTTCTATAGGAATAATTTTAATACTTAATTGCAAAAATTCGTTGTTACCGTACATGTTTTCGCAAAAGCACATGCAAGACATCCGCTGAAGCTTTATAAGATATTTATTTTTTAAGGTATTTTTTCTACTCTAGAAAAGTGTTTATATGTTGTAACCCTAGAAAAAATTTTAAAAAGTGCAAAAAGTTACAATTTTTAGGAGAAATAAAGCATTTTTTAATTGAAAAAAATTGGAAAAATGCGGAGAAAATGACAGTTCCGCTCAATCTCGAGAGGCCTGTATATATGTGTACTCATTTTACCCTTGATTACTAGTATAAAAAAAAATAGATAACCCATATTCCAATGCCGACGACAGGAATTTTTTATGACCAGGGCAGTCAGTATTTTACAAAAAAACGACGTAAAAACACGATTAAAATCGCTTTACTTTCTAAATAGTATTTTTTGACGTATTTTATTACAAAATTGATAAATTTATGATGCTATTGACAAAAAAACGATTGCACAAAGGCCACACCCGTTACACCATAACAAAAATTTCTTCGTATATAGGGTTCTTTAGCCCCTGTAGCTTTCAACCTTTAGACCCGTCTACGCCACTGCCATATACGAACAAGATCTTTCCACTTCGATCTAAGCCACTGCCATATACACAACATCCATTATGGCTGTATGTAATATGACATTATTTTTTATTTTTATATTGCAAAAATTAAGTATTAAAGAGAGCTGTATTAAAATACGTACGAATAATCAGTAGGGCAACATTATATTTTTATTATGTAACAGCAGTTGCATACTTTTCGTCAAAAAAAAAATATTTTGCATATGAAAAAGTCGTTCTATACATAATAGCTTTAATATATGCTATAACTGATATTTTTTCTTTTACCTTTTTGTTAAATTTTTATAAGGTTCTTTATCTAAGTCCACTCCGTCTATGCACGAGATTATATAGAAAACAAAATACGTATTTGAACTACGTGATTTTGTCACAATACCGTGCATTATTTACTAGCAACTTTAATTTATAACATGCCAATATATATCACTTACCGTCAAGTTTGTTTACTCCTTGTTAATATGTGATTAACGGGTAAAAAATTATTACTGTTTACATGCAAAATGCAAAAAATAGCAAAAAATATCATTAGTCATTTAAATACATTAGGTAAAAAAAAGTGATTTAACAATAGATATAATTGTACTTAAAAAATTAAAAACGAATATTGTAAATGTTTTTATTATGTATAAATAGCTTTAAAAAATGTTATTCCATATGTAAATTCTGAAAGTTAATAAAAATATTCTAAGTTTAAACCTTATGATAATGCGCAAAGTAAAAAAAAACGCAATAAATGCATTATTTCATTTAAAATTATCTTATTGAAAAAACAAAAAGTTCATTACTATTTATAAAAATAATTTTACACTTCAATGTGGTAAATATGTATATGTATATAATTTTAATAAAGTGTAGATATATTTAAGATATATAAAAATTAAATGTACATTTTTATAGGTAAAGAAATACACTTTAAGGATTTAAAAATATTATTTTTTTGCTAATATACTTTGAATTTGTTTTTTTTGGTTTAAAAAGCAGACATATGTCTTTTATTAAGCAGGTTTTTGGTGTTGAATGTTTAAAGCGAGAACATTAATAGATAATAAGCGTTTTAATATACGGTTTAACCTTTTAAAGATGTAAGTACTTTTTTTAAACAAAAAGCTTTGCTACAGATTGTGTACAAAGGCTCAAATTTTTATGATGTAAATATATTAGACTTTACAAAGTGTTAATATGGCGGTAAATTATACGAGCTATTTATTTTTTGTATCAAAGTAAGTTAATAAAATTTTTTTGTGTTTTTATTTTTTTTTTTTAATTACAGTGTTGCGGTCTTAAAAAATATTGTATGATCTTTAACTCACCCTAGATGTGTACAGTTTTAATTTAATACGCAAAAAACGTTTCTTACACAGATCACACTTGAGTCGTCCTAATCGTAGGAAAGAAAGCAAATTTTTGAAATTGTTTAGCTTTTTGTTAAACTTGAAAACTATTTTATTAGGTTTAAAGTTTTTTTGTTACATGATTTTGACGGTTTATTATCTCGGTAACGGTTCGAGCACAAAGTTTGCCTGTTTTTGCGAAAATTAAATTAGTTTAATGTAAAAGCACCGAGTAAAACTAGATTATAAGTCAAGTATTGCTATTTGTGTTTTAAAAGAATAAAAACATGCAAAAGATTCAAAAAGACTGCAAATTTTTATACTATATAAAAAATAAGTTTTTTTTTACGAAGGTTTTTGTAACGTAATAAAGCCTTGTTTTATAATAAAAATAGGATTAAAGCTTATAAATTTTATAATGACCATTTTGGTTTTTTATATATATTTTTTTCTGTCAAAATGAAAGAATCACTTCCTACGATTATATTGCAAGAACCTTCAAATGTTACTTTACAAGCAAAAAAAGTATAATATAAAGTAAAAAAAACAATTAGCGTTCTGTTTGAAATATTGCTATATTTCTACATCTATAGTAATACGAGCTCTACCAAAAAGTTGAACATAAATCATATTTAAACGGGCTCCCATAAATGCGTATTCACACCTAATTGACACAGCTTTTTATATCGGAAAGTAAGAGTAATTGCTTTAGGGAAAGTGTTTAAAACCTTTAAACGGTTCGCGGAAGATTGCGCCCACTTTTTTCAATTTTAGGCCCGATTTTTTTTTTGAAAAAATGAAAAAAATTCAATGTACTATTACATACTTTAAAAGATTTTTATTTCTGGTTTTCGAGTAAAGACCATTTATCACTATACATTTTTTTCATTCCTTCTTTCGTCACTACTTCTTCTGCCAGAGGAAGGTAAACAAAGCCTATAAATTATTTATAAAAGTAAAAAGTATAATAACATGTATTTATTGCATGTGATTTGTCTATGGACAAATAATCCGAGTCTACAATACTTGTAGAGAACTCGTCATGTTCTTTGCTATCGTTTTTTGCAAAAATTTACAATAATAATATTCTACTAGTTAGTTTATTTCAAATTTTTTATATATATTCGTTTTAGGTTTATCATAATAAGTAAATGGTCAAAACATTTTTTTTTTCATTTTAATCTTATTTCAGCTACATAAGATAGATGTCTCAAATCAATAAACAATAATTTCTAGCTTCTATAGAAATAAATAAGATTTTGTCTTATTGTTGAAAAAAGTTGTCTTTCAAACGGGAAAAATCTTACGTTGATATGCTGTTTTTCAGCTATAGGGTTCTTGTAATATTTAGTAGTATGACATGCAAAATTTCTATATAATTAAAAGATTATAGTTTACTTTTTGGTATACTTGCAAACATTTCATATATGTCTATCGTCGTTAAGACATCGATAAAGTATTCGATTTGTTTTTAAGATTTAATAAATGCTCTTATGGGTGTCTTAGTGATTTTTTACACAAAAATAAATATGAATATTATCGTAAAGTATCTAATTACTATTTGCAGTTTTTACTTTATTCTTAATTAATTAAGTATATTTTATATTCGCATGTATCCTATTGAATACATGAATAGTGATAACGGGATTACTATCTATACTGACATCTTCACATTTATTACGGGATATAAAATCAATAAAAATTTTTCGGTAAATGTTTATAGAAAAATCAATGCGCTAAAATTGTAGCGTGTGTGATCTAATAAGCAAATTATTATAGTTGTATAAACGAAAACGGACATATTATGGTATGTTATTTGTCATTATGTCATTTTTATATATTGGTATATATACATAATTAAAACGCTGTAAATTTTCTGTATTATAATATTCTAATTTTTCGTCATAATTATTACATGTCAAACAAGCAAAAAATTCTCAATAACCATTTTATTTTTAACAAATGTTTATATTGACATATTTGCTTTTATAAAAAAGTGGCGCAATCTTCCGGTAACGCCTTTAAACATGTATTTAACGGTTTACATCAAGTAAGTTACTACTAAACAAATGCCAAAACTTAAATTTCTACATTTAATATTTAGTCATGATGGCGCACTAAAATTTAATATTTGTGTAGTATTTTTTTGCATAATTCTTAACTCAAACATTGATTATAAACCCTAAAAAAACGTAAATTATATAATGGTTCTAACCAGATTTTTTGGAGTTTACAAAAGCAGGATTTTGAAGAAAAGTTTTAAATGCGCATATCTGAACACCATGCTGTTTATATGAAATCTTAAGTATGTATATTGATAACCATAGAAATACACTTTTTTACTGACCAATACATTGGGATTAAAACAGTAATGTCAAATATTTGATTACTTTTGCTTAAAATGTTGTTTAATTAGATTACCCTTTCCAGCCCATTGGTTAAAAGGTATATATGATTTCTTCAAATTGACGAAAATGCAAAAAAAATGTTGTTTTTTTTTTAAATTTGAATATTTTTCAGAAAAAAAAACAATGAAGCAAAATATTAATTTTAAAACATTTTTTTTTGGCGGAAGTTTGTCAAGTTGCATTTTGGTATTTTTTTTGATGAGATAGTTTTCCATCGTGCCTTTCGGTAATTTTTTGTGAAAATTTCGTCATCGGGCTGAATAAGGTTACGCTGACGTTTTTTATACTGTCAACTACATTATTTAAACTGAACGGTACCATTTTCGTTTTTTTAATGTATCTTTGACTGTATACAATTGTAATATGTGTATTTTCGCTTATTAATATTACAATTTAAACGCAAAAAATTAGATTAAAATTATTAATCCAAATCCAAATCTATAATTTAAACACGGTTGCCTATATCATAATAATATATTAAATATTATTTTATCCGAATATAAAAAATCTTTAGAAGACATCAGACAGCATTTTAACTGGCAAAAAATTTTAGAAAAAAGGTCCTTATGAATCACAAGCCTTTGTGCAAAATTCCTGGTTACTGTAAGCGCAAATTGCCCGTGTCAAATATTAATTTTGAATCTGTATATCTTACGTTTGATTTTAAAGTTTAATTTTTGTGAAAACACTACAAATATATTAAAAAATTATAATAAAAACTTGTGTGATATATACGCTCTTATTCTTTCCTCATCGTTAACAATTATGTCTATAAAATAAATACAAAATAAAAATGTTAGATTACGTAATAAAATTACCCACAACATTTTTTTCGGGAAATATGAGCAAAAAAAAATTACAAGATGTTGTAAAATCTGTAAATTATTATGTCAAGTTGAAAAAGCAAAACCCTAGTAATTATACTTTTGAAAATTGTATCATTTAGACCTCGTTTTGTCGGTCTCCGAAACCTATGCAATTAGCGGAAAAACGATTGTAATTTTTTAAGTTTGTGAAAATTAATTTTAAGCTAAAAAATTACCTAGATACAAAATATGTGTATAAAAAATTTTTCTTTTGTAGTAATAGCGTTCGAACTATTTTTATATGAAATAAGTCGAATTTTTGTTTTTATGTGCCTCAAAAAGCATAAATATACTGTATTTCGCTTGATATATACATTATGTCAATTTTGCTCTATTATTGTTATGGATATATATATTACCTATAAATCAAATACTAGAAAAAATCAATCAGTTGCTTTTAACTATTAAAATACTCTATTATTGTTGTCTCTTCTTTTAAGAAAAACTAAATACTGCAAAGTAGTAAATTAAAAAAATAAGGAATGAACTGTTTTAATTTGATTGTCGCCTAAATTAATTTGCGTGTTTAAATTGAAAATTTAACATTAACAATTTTGTTTGCTGTAACTCATTTTATTGCTGATAATGCTGGTTTTAAAAACCTTGTGCATTGACCTTATACGACAAAAAACTACCGTGTTGTGCAAGTGCCGCAGTTTTAAGGTGGATCTCGTAGGCAGTTTTTGCTGGTTACAGGGATTTGGCAAATCAACAATAATCTATACGTTTAAAGAAAATATAAAATAAAGCACGGATAGTTTTTTACTATTTAAGTTTTTATTCAAAGTCAAGGCCACTTGTATACGATTAATCAGACAAAAAGTAATTGTTTTATTGTTTTCTTTCTTAGAAGTAAGTATAAATACGATAAATTTTAATTTGCAAAAGTTTTTCTAAAGTATGTTTTGTAAATTATATTTTGCAATTTTAATAAAAAAAAAGTATATTTGCACTTAATTATGATCTACTAAGTTATAAATATACCGCTAAAATAATCATAGCTTACAATTTACCTTTTAATGGATTTCAATGTGAGATATGATTGATTGCATGACACCAAAGGCGTAGACAGGAGAATAAAGGGTGTGCCATGAGTGCTGTTGCACACAACAGGCTGTACAAATACAGTCTGTCCGTATAATAAAGGCCAGAAAAAATTTTCAACTATAAAGGCGCTTAAAACCCAATATTTTATGCAAAAATTCATAAAGAAATTATATAAGGCGATTTATATTATTGATTTTGTAAACACACATAATATTACCACAAATTTATCTAAATATTTTGCGCTCTTTGTCTTTAGCCTCAGATAAATTCGAAATTGATCGACTTCTTTTGCGTTAATCATGTGATTCAAACAATCAGGATGATATAAAAAATGCGGGAGATTAATATGGTATAACAACTTCCAATTATTATTTGCATTTTTGCTTGCAACTCAAACATTTATATTTTTCTGGTCGACTAATTTTAAAAAGAACCACACTCGTTCTCAACTTTTAATCGTCATTAAGGTGGTATAAATATACAAAATCCCTATGATTTATCATCCTAAAAGAGGTCATATAGAAAGTATACCTTTTTTTTCAGTGCCCATGCTGTACCCCTAAATTTCTGTCAAAGCAAGAATTTACGGTGTATAAAAATCAGGGACGTGGTGCTTTTTTGCGTACCTATTGACTCACAGACAAAATTTAATATACTTTTTAATCTAAAAACAAATATTGGTCAATTTTAAAATCTTTTTTTATGTATAAACACAAATAAAATTAAGCATCCAAAGTTTAAATCCAGACTTTGTCCCTAATTTTGCATTTTCAGTATACTTAAAAGCCGTATTTATAATACTATTTCTTATTTATGGTAATTTCCAGGTTTTCGCTAGAGTTTTATACCGCAAAAACTTACATTTTAAATACAGATTAAGTCATAAACCCTCTTTAATTTACTACTTTTAAATATTTTTTAGTTGACATTAGATATACTTCAAAAAAAGTGAACAACTTAGAATTGGCTTACACTGAAATTTAAATTTGTTGTTGCTTACTGGTTTTTTTACAATAATAAAACTTTTAAGACATTTGAGTCGATTTATGCAACTTTAATTTACCCCTTTAGTTTTTGCTTGGAATATAATTTTTTTGCTTTTAATACATACATCTTAAGTAATTTTAATTGACATTAAATAGTTTCTTTTGTTCAAATATTATATACCGTAAAAGGGCAATAGTACACAACTGTGTAAGTTTGCAAATAAGGTCAAAAAAATAGATAAATCGAAATAGATAAAACTATAAATCAAAATATATATGTATTGATATACTTACTTTCATAACTACCAAATCACATTCAAAAAATCAATGATGTTTTTAGACTACAAAAATGCACTATTAGTCGCTTTCTAGAACGAAAAATCGAGTATATCTTAATAAATTATATGATCTTTTTTTCAAGAAACGTTTCATGCATTAGTTTTTTTTTTTGTTTTTAAAATTTGCAGTTTCTTATACAAATAAAGATCGAAAATATTTGATCAAAGCAGTTTATAGAGTACTAGAAATACAAAAAAAATTAAAAATAAATTTATGGTTTCTAAAAACAGCAGGTATTGCAAGAAGCATTTATTGCCTTTAAACCTCGGTTTTTTTTTTCAGTGAAACAAAAAAAAGACCACCTGAATAGAACACAAAAATTTAAACCATAAATCAATTTAAGGGAGTCTAATTACTAGCTGCTAAGTCGTTGTGAAGACAATCTATGTAAAAAATTATTTCTGTTGTTTGAATACGGTATAATTTACCACGCAAAATGCGTA
>JAQFYM010007158.1:0-10726 GCA_034694785.1 Agrenia bidenticulata
ATATTGCACCGAAATGGTATAAAAAAACGCTACCATTGTCTTCGACATGCCTACAGTGCGTCTTTGACCATGTTTTTTGAGTAAAGAGCCCTTAAACACGTTTTTTGTCAATTATAAAAAAAAGAAGAAAATTATATAGTGAACTTTTTAGTTAATAATAAAAACATAAGAAAAGTTATAAAAATTACACAAATTTGTAATTATTGCACGGGTAGTTGCATAACGGTATATATGTTAATATAGCAAATGCAATAAAAAAAGAAAAAAAAAACTAGCATACGGTTTTGCTTTACCAGATTTTTTATAGAATATGCAAAAAAAAGAGTGATATATTAAACTGTGTTCATAGGTATTTTAGCCTTCTGTATAACACGATTATGGTACAAGTAAAAAATGTCTTTTCTTTTGATAATAACTAAATCTTGTTTCACCTGCGTATTTGCAACTGTAGTAAACTAACTATTACATTTTTACTGTTCATTGACATCCGAGCTAATTCTATATTTTAAAAAACGCTTTTTTAATTGTTTAAATGCATAAAAATCATTAAAAAAACACGGGATTTACCTTTTTTTGCTCCAATACAGCTGCCTGTAACAGTTTACAGTTTTGAATACATTTACACGCGTTAAACAAATATTTATAAATTTGATTATAGTAATAAAAATGATTGTCTGTGATCACAATTTAAACAAGTAAAAAACGTTCAAGAGTTTATGTGATTCTTTAAGTAACTACTTTGACATATTAGAAATCGGCTACGATTGATACGCGTTTCTATTTATCAAACACATATCTGAACTCTATACAAGTAAAAAGTATTAACCTTTTCTTCCGTGGTTGGAGCTTTCCCTTTGCTATGTCAAATCGTAAATATCCTTTTGTAAAAGAACCATATTCCTTCAAAATGTACAAAAATATTTTTTTGCAGCTAAAGCTTTTACAATTTTTTTAAACGGGGCTTATCTTCAACGTGCTTTCTTTACAAAACGACAACTAGTTTTTTTTGTGCTAGTTTTTTGTATTATACGTATACAAAAACAATTCTTGCAAGTTGCATAAAAAATATATCTTAAGCAGAATAAATTTCCAGTTGGAGTCTTTTGCGTCAAAAATGTAAAAACTGGCAAATTACGCTAAAAATATGTGTGTAATAGTAGTATATCAAGCAATTATTGCAAGATTTTAATAAACATATTTTACATAATAGGTAATTACAAAAAATATGTTTGCTTTTTTTTATATGTCGTAATTATGGTCGTTTTCATTGCCTAAAAAACTGTCATATACGTTACGAACGTAGCATTTAGGTTTCACACATTTATTTGCATATCATTTCTGCTCTGTATTTAGTTTTGAACGAAAACGAGTAAAAAAAAATTCTCTGACTTTATATAGACTTGTATCTTTTTGTGTTTTAAGTGTGTACTGAAAGTAAAATATTACCTTTAAATCTTTACATAGCATAATTTTTGTGAAAAAAGATAAATTTGCGGTGCTTAAAAAATACATTTAGTAGCATAAAAATTGTATGACGACGTTATTAATGCCGTTTTTTACACAAAAAAAAGGTTCGCAGTTACTTTTTTGGTACGGTTATCATTTTTTGCAACAATTATGGTTTAACGCCTGTATAAAAAACATACAAAAAAAAACATGAAGCCTGAAAATATTATTTAAATATGTACCTATATATAGATTTTTTTAGGTATCTTTGCAAAAGAACATTATGTACAAGTAAAACAATGTTTTTTACAAACTGATATAATTTAAGCAGTAATATAGTACTAAAATTGCATATTGCTTACATACTAGTTTTTTCGTTAGATTTAGTTAATCAGGTGATCTTTATGTATTATACGGGCCATCGCATACCGTCTGGTAAAATGATCAGTTATAATATAAAAGCATGCGTTTGAATGCCTATTCCATTTTACCTTATTTTATTGCTTTTTGAATCGACAATGCGATTTTATAATTTAATCACGTTTACGTTGTTGATTTGATCTGGTAGCACGGTATTTATTTGTAATTATTGGAACATTAAAAGTGTGATTCTACATAAAATTTAATATTCTATGTCTAAAAGAAATTTTTTAGTTAATTTTTTATGGCATTTTTTTAAAGGTCTCAAATTACAGTGCAAAATATTTTTTAGGTGCGTAATTACAGTAAAATGTGTACAATTATACATGTACAAAGACAAAAAACTGTTTATTTATATATTTTTTTTTTGTATATATACGCAATTTTTTCTAGGTATTTAAAAATCAAATTTAAATACGTTTTTGTATTTTATGCTGATATCAAACATACTGATATATACAGCAACCCAAATATAGCCGCTAATCAAGTGATTTTTGGCACAAAATAACAAGAAATATAACCAAATATAACAATTTGAACAAATGCATTGTATATAATTGTTAAGATGTAAGAAAGTATTTGCAATTTTTATCTATATAATTGTGAAGTGTATTTCTTTTTTTGCAAAAAATGATATCTGTTAAAATCGAACATTTTTGCACTTCCGCACAAATTTTTATTACATGTATACGTTCTTCTGCGTTTAATGAGTATTCATTTGCATATAAAATTTTTCTGTCTTTTTAAACCACCCTTGACATAATTGTATATTTTTTATTGTCGTTTCTTATATTTCTAAGGCAAAATTAAAACTTAACTATAACTGAAAATTGCACACAATGTTACTTAAGTCAGGTTTTGCCTTTTACTACACAATTTTATATAGTGTTCAATTATGTCATACAGTAAGATATAATAAAATATAATTCAAACCTTTGATAAAAAGAACAAAACCCTGTGTTAAGCGAGTGTATGAACTTGAAGTTTATATGTATGATGTGTTGTGATCTTTTTTTATACTGTAATGGCATGTAAATTTTGTATATAGAATCAAAATTTGATTCATATTTAAAAATTAAGGGTGTCATAAAATTATAAATGTTGACTTGTTACTTATAAATGACGCATCAACGATTTTGGTGTTTTACTACAAAGGTTTATTTATTTACCTTTTCCGTCTGTATAAAAATTTTGCCAAAAAACTCGAAAAAAGATATGTTTAAGCATAGACTAAAAGCAAATTAAGTGCCAATGGCTATTACAGAAATTTTTAGTTATATAAGATAAAATGCTAGTTTTTATAGGAATAAAGAGTAAGAACCCATAAAAAACTTTCTTAATGAGTTCGACAATATTTGACTACTAATAATATTAACAAGCCAGGATTGACAAGCATTTTATACATTAAATTATGCATATACTCTATGCTACGAGCAAACAAAATTTGAAACTTATGAACAGGAACGGTAAAAAATACTTTGTCAGGAGTGATAATAAAGCGTATACTTCGGCAATTTAAAAAAAAAAAAACAAAAATGCAAAATAAAAATAAAAAATACAGTTGCATATATAAAAAGACATACCATAAAATTTATGCGACTATCTTTACATGATAAAAAGGTTTTTCGTCTCTAAGGTAAAAATTCTAACGTATAGGAAACTTTAGCTAATCAAGGTTATATTGCGGTCACTCAAATATCCAGCCTTATTAGTAGGATGGTATGATTTAAGTTAGTTTTAAGAATATAAATAAAAATAAATTTAGTAAAAAGATATGATCCTCGTTTTTTCGCGTTTTTTATTAGTTTTATTAGTTAGCTTTTGATAGTTAACTATTTTGAATTTTTATTTTTTCGCCACCCCTGAAAGGAAAACATTTTCTACAGTATACTGTAAATACGCGGATGTAAAACGCTTCATAAATATAACACTGTTGTCTTATTATGTAATACTGTTTTTAAAGGGCAATTTTCTTTGCATAAAAATATTAAATATGACAGTTCATATGACAACTCATATGACACTGTCATATAACTAACACATGGAAGTCTGAACGCCAAAAATGTTGGAGGAATAAATGAAAATAACATCAACATGCATGCTTGATTTACTTTTTCTTTACTTATAAAATTTTATGCGCAAATTTTAAATCAGGATTAATATAAAAAATTGCGTTTACTGCAGCAATTAAAATTTGATTAGTGTGTTTTTTTGCATGAGAATTGACACGCATAAGTAATACTTTTTTTAAGTGATATCATCATGATAATTTTTTGTCGCCATGTGTACTAAGACCAAGCCACTCGAACAATTATTTTAGTAAAAAAATTGCAATATTATTCTATACATTTTTTACAATGGCTTTCGATATTTATTTTTTGGATTTAAAATTTACAACCCCTCTAAATGCATGCAACAAACAATTTGCGACTATGTCTATGTGTCGTTTTATGTTCTTTAGGGGGTAGTTGTATACGAGAAGAATCTTAAGGGGTTCACACTTTAGTACTTTTCCTACACAAATATTTACCCCTTAGATATTTCATTAGCAAGATTATTTTAATTGCGCGTTTTTACAAGAGCACCACAAAAAATACGTTTTTACAGCATCAACCTGATGGATAATCATTTTTTCATACATTCTATGTTGTATCGGTTGTAAAAATTGTCTGGGCTTATATTTTATAGAAAACAACTTTTTTTTTATACCAATCGTCACAAAAATTATTTATTTTTTCATATATTTTATTACATATTTAAAAATGTTTGTAAGTGCAATCACAAGAAAGATGAATTTTCAAATGGCCGTTAGGGCTATACGGAAAATTTAGTGGCCACTGTATTGTTTTATCCTATCGGGTTCTTAAAAATGAAACAGAAAAAAATCCCCCTATAGGGATGCCCCTATAGGGTTGACCCCTTAAACCAGACATGAAAACCCTAAAGAACAAAAAACGGAGTATAGCCTTAGGGTGCGTTCGGAAAACTGTCCGTTGGAATTTTTTAGCGCCAATTAGGGGTAAAAATTCGCAACGAAAAAAAAAAATTGGTTTGTTTATTACGGTCCATATTGATTTTCCGAAAGAAGTATTTTTGTTCCATTGAATTTTTATGGCCAAGACTGCTCCCCTGGTCGTTTTTTGTCATCAGAAAAATATAATATAAATTTTTAATGTAAGTTTCCAATGGAAAATATACCAACACAACCTATTCTACAGTTAAATTACCGATACGCAATATAATATCGTTGTGGAGTAACATGTTAAACATGCGTAGAAATACAGGTATACGCGAATTTAATACAAAGACGAAAAAATAGAACAAAATCCCCGGTATAAATATTTATAAAACTCAAAGTGTTTTTTAACGTACGTACTATCAAAATTGGTATTTTTCTTAATACACAATACGCTATTAATTTTCCTGCATATATACAATACTTTTAAAGTAAAACATTTTACTATTTATTTTTTTTTTTCAAAACAATAATTGTATTATTGTTTTATTATTTAGTGTTTGTGGACAAATTACATTAAATAAAACGTACAATACTCTAATGCCTTATCTAAGACTATAGAAGGAATAATATTTTTTTAATTTTTTACATTGCGGTTGTTTATGAAAATTATAGTAAACAAAACCCGCAGTTTTATTCTAGTTTAACATTTTTGCAAATTTTATAAAAGAAGATAAGTGGTTTATTCATAGTAAAGATTAACTGTTGTATTATACATTGGTTGTGTCTTTGGCGGGACTATTCAAAGTAATCATTTGCTTTTTAAATAATAAGCGTTTTACAAAGCTAACTATTTACGGAATTGTCTCAGTATACTTCGATAGTCTGCAACAATTTTTGTATTTTTAATTACTTGGTACAAATTTACGTCGAGGTAAACTTGTCTAAGGGGTCGAAATCATATTGGATCATGCAAGAAAAACGTTGTAATTTGTCATTGTACTATTTCATGGCATTTTTGCAACATCATGGTACGTATTTAAGAGTTTTAAAGAACCAGAAATATTCCGTAGTTCTAGCAGCCATTTTTTAAAATAATGTTGTTGTAAAATGACGGAAGAATCAAATAAAAAAAAAGCATGTCAATAAGCAAAACAATCCGTAGCTTGCTGAGAAAAACAGATTTCTGAAAATTCGTCTTAGTATAAAAGTACATTGTATAGATTGATTTTTAAGAATACACTGTGAGTATCGCTCAGCAAAGGAGCAGTAAAGAGGTAATATTGCAACGCAGAAGCACGTTGACAATATGGCAACGAAGAAACGACGATAAATTAAAATACCTGATGAAGAAAGAATGCTTGATTTAGCGTAGTTTTTTTCAACAATATTTCACTGAGCAAGAAACAGAAAAGGATTACAATAAAGAAATAATAAAAAATAAATTTAGAAAACACCTAAATCTAGTAGCACTACTATAAAAAATAAAATTTGTAAAATTATAAATACTCAAATGGAAAAAATATATTCATATTCATCGACAAAGGTTTTTTCTGAAATTCGATGAGAGCCCCGATTCTCAACAAAGAACAATGGTAAATATTTTATCGGCGAGCTAATCAGTGACAAATACTGTGCACTTTATTTAAATAGAAACAGTAAAACGCACCGCGTGTAAATATTATATATTTTATTCTACTAAAATATGGGAATGTAATTAATATCGTTACATCTAGTACAAATGTTAATAAATTATAATTTCTTATATCATGTAAAGAAGCTATGCTGTTGGGATGGAAAAACAGTAGAAATGTACGTAATAAAAACTGCCTTTATAACATTTCGTTGTTATGGCCTCTATAATTTAGCCCAAAACATAAAAGCCAAAGCCAAAAATATAAAGAAAACTGAATTTACAAACAAAATATTAGACCACTTGCGAAAAAAAAAACAAAATGGAGGTTTTTTTTGCTGATATCAGAGCTTAGCAAACAGTTTTTTTTGTCAACACTAATGAAGTGAGTTCTTTTCCTGTTCTAATTTGCATATTTACTAATTCCGAAAAAAAATATGGATTGATGGATGTAAAACGCTCACCTGCCAGACTTATGATATAAAAAACAAAATCTAGCAACAAGCAGTATCTCATGGCATATATGGGATTACACCCTATAATGAAATCACTTGAAAAACAACTCTTGAAAGTCCACGAGCAAATTACACAGATTAAAGACTTGTTTTGCTACTAAAAAAGATACACAAGATAAGAAAATATTGCAAGAAAGTAATGCAACGAATCCAGAATTTAATTTTTTTACACATATCTTTTTTTCATGCAAATCAGAAAAAATAATATAGGTTTGTTATCATTGACAAATGTTCTTGTAGAGCATGTAGAAAACGGGTGAAAACCAGGGGCTCCGAGGCCCAGGGTTTTTTTTAATCGGTTAAAAATTTGTACGCCCGGCTAAACTTTGGAGTTCCCCGGGCAAATTTTGTTATTATTTTTAGCGATTTTATAAATGACTTGTATATAAAAATTCTGGTATTAGAATTGTAATGTCACCTATCTAGTACAAAGTTTTATGCTAATACACATTTTGATAGTTAAACAGTCGTGAATCGGGCATAACATGACGTCTTTATCAAATGACTATGTAAAGTGTTTTTTAGAGGCTTAAAAGCTAAAAATCAAGTCCTTGGTTTATTGGATAGAATCTTAGACAAGCAGACACGTGTGATTTATATTTAATTACAGATAAAAAAATCCAGTATGTACAAGGGAGCAGGCGCGTACCAAAAGGGGGAGGAAGGCCGAGGGGTGTAACCCCCCCCCCCCCCCCCCTTCTGAAAATTTTACGCGCCTGAATTTAAATTGCGGGTCTTTTTGTGTGTAGAGATTATTATAATTTCAAGAATCTAAATAAAAAATTTTAATATAATTTTTTTTTTAAAAAAATTAAATATAATTTTTTTTTAATAAAATTTCAACCTTCAAAACATAAAAAAACAAGGTTTTTCTGTTTTTTAGTTTTTTCTAAAAACACTTACTAACGTCTGACAGGTGCGGATTTAGGGCTGATGGGGTGGATCATGGGCATGAGCACCAAGGGCTTAGTCCTAGGAAAGCCCCTTAACTTTATTGAATACGATTTTTTCCAAAAAACAAACAACAAAATAGAACTAGTTTATGCAAGCCAATAAAAGAGCAGTACTTAAAGGAAATTTATTTAAAAAATCAGCAATAGAACTTGTAAAAAAACCCTTTATGTAATTTTATAAGCAATCTAAGCATTTTTTTAATCACCTTGCATGATTTTTTAATAAATGGTTTTCTTTTGATTGTATAAGAAAAAAATGTATATTTAATTATCTTCAATGTAGAAATAGTAATTAGAAAAATTTTGCATTATTTTTTCTTGTGTTACTTTTTTTATACACATAATTTTTCGTCATCCGAAATAAAAACAAAAGAAAAAGAGCAAAATTGTAATAGTACAGTTTTTTTTAAAAAAAAGCATATAAGGGGTTTGTTCTGTTTAGAACTGGTGTAAAACTAAATGTTAAAACTGTTGTTCAAAAAAATTAGAAGTGGACTGTCTACTTTTTATGTGTGCAGGAATGCTTAACTTAAATGATTTATTTCATTTGGCACATTTTTGCGTTTGTTAAACTATAAAACAAATGAAAAAAATTACGCTTATTTTACTGTGTTTCAGCCGCCTCATAAAAAGACTTTTTGTTTTATGCTAGTTTTATTTGTGTTATTGAAAATACTTTATCTTTTCTAAAAAGCCTTGACATATAAAATAAAACATGTGTTTATCGCAAGTTTTTAGAGGACTTGGTGCAAAGTTGTTTTTACAAGTACACTTTGTCACTATATAACTACAAACTCAATGCATTTGCTCGGTATTTTTATAGTAGAAATTTCGGCAAAGTTTTCTTACTTTTTACTGTGGGGAACGTTTTTTGATTATGTAGTAAACTTACATATAAATACGTTTTTTTTGTATTTAATATGCGGTTTTACACGTCACATCGACAATCCTGCAAATGAATCGTGTTGGAATATGTTTGTAAAAACGAAAATTGTCGTAAAATGTTCATAATTTTACTAGGTTGAAAGTAATCTTTACAAGTTTTTTGTTGCCAAAATTGTGAAATCCGGTTTTTCAGTGGTCACTGCCAACATATTACTCGCATACTTTTTTACATTTTTATAGTTTACATTATAAAAATAATATGAATATACGCCAAAAAAACATGAAATATTTTTTTTCCGGTCTCAATATAGCTCAAACTAACAATTTGGATAGTAGCATACATAAAAAAAAAAACTTGTCTGGATCACTGCCTACCACTGCAAATAATTGCAAAATATAAAATTACGGGCTAGAAAAATAAAGTGTCCACGGCCCCTCAGCGTGATAATACGCCTCTGCCCCCCTGGCTTACGAACTTCCGGAGTACGCCACTGCGTGGGGGTATGTAAAAGCTCTTTAAATATTAATAACCATACCCCCATACATAAAAAAAAGTTTTTTATACTGCGTGAGGTAGTGCGAAATTTTTTTCTTCATTGTTTTTATGACAAAGTCCTACAGCAACTTTTTACAGTTTCTAACTGTATATTTGAAACTAAAATAAACTTTGCGCAACAATTAACATGTTTTTATACTACGTTTATTTTTTAGTTTGGGACTAAAAAAAAGTACACATTCAGTTTTATATACAAACTGTAAACTATACACACGCAGTAATTTTAGAGACAGACCTTTGCTGATGTGTACTGGTTTTATTACCAATAACGATTTTAGTTGCATTTAACAGCCTTATCGGTGAAATGACGCATAGAAATAGATTTATTTGCGGTAATACCAAAGTGGTGGCGGGTTTTTTATGTGTTTTAGAAGTTGCAAGGAGTTCGAAAATATCAATTATTAAAGTAATAGTACAACCAATGATTATTGCAGTTTTGACGCATTTAAATGCCATTTAATTGTACAGGCCATTTACATTATGCAAGTATTTTACATGTTTGCAATATTTTAATAATAATGGTGCATTTTGTAGTATTGGTAGTCATTTTTGGTTCCGGTTAAACGCATTATAATTTTTGAAAACTACACAACGTAACACCAGGCGACGCATATAACTTCGACTTGTACAATTTTAACACTCATACACATTTAGAAGTCAACGTCGTAGTACTTTTGCACGAAATAAAGGTAAATACGTGTAAAATAGACTTATATAGTATTTATAATAATAAAGGGTTTTAGCTGCTGTACCAAAAAAACGCATTAAAACTGACTTGATTTTAAAAACCGTCTTAAGACTGTATTTAGTAATCCTGCATATTGGAAAATTATAGGTTTTGTACAAAACATTTATTTTGTGAATTTGAAAAAAAAATATATATTTAATGTCTGTGTGAGGGTAGATAGTTTTTCTGAAATTTAAATATTACGTACGGAACTAACGTAGATTTTTTTTTATATATGTAACTTTTATACCTAAGGAAAAGAGCACAACCAAGATTAAATGTTAAAAAAATTGTACATAAAAACCTGGTTTAAGGTAATGCATTTATTTAGTTTACAGTTTTTTTTTATTCAGAATTGTTTTTTCGATGGTATTTTTGTATACGAAAAAAAACATAAAATAACATAAAATATTATTTCTAAGATATTGATGTCCTTTAATAGATCTATCATGCTAAAAATACATTCTTAACACTTTTTTTTTTGTTTTTGTAGTTATTTTTGTGTTTTTGTACTTTCGCATACCTCAGGATTTCTTAAAATACAGCTACTTAAATAAGAGTGTTGGCAAATTTGGGATTTTGTTTACGTAAAAAAGAACAATAAAAGAAGTGAATTGTTTAACCTACTTTTTTTT
>JAQFYM010007159.1:0-10724 GCA_034694785.1 Agrenia bidenticulata
ATGAATGGAGTTGTGTATGTATATGAACATTCAGTCAATGCTACTTCAAATAAATCTTCGTCAACTTCAAGAGATGATGCCATCTGATTCCGAAAATTGGAAATAGTATTGTTAGAAAAATACGCGGGCGATGAATCGCTCTGTAAATGTACGTAAAAATTGTCCATGTTGACTCTTTAACGGTTTTACTTGAACTAAAAAATATTTTGTTCAAGCAGTTCCATATAACTACATCAAAAAAATTTATGAGGGGATTTTGAGAAATAAACAGTTTATGAGGGGGAAATAAATAATTTTTGAGAAAATAAAAATTTTCTGAGGGGAAATAAATAATTTTGAGAAATAAAATTTTTTATGAGGGGAAATACATTTAAGGATGTGAAAATATTTATGAGGGGGATTACTCTATTTTGTGGTAATAGTTTCTTATGAGGGGGAAAATTTACCATGTATGTTATGGAGGAGAAGCAATGCATACAATTTCTTATGCGGGAGATTCCATGCATATCTCTTATGGGGGGGAATTGCCATATGTACGCTTATGCGGCATGTATTCCTTATATACGGGAAAGAAATTGCCATGTATTTCCTTATGGAGTGTCCTACTCTAGCTGTAGGTATGGGGAACGTCCCACTCTAGTTACAGGGATAGGGAGTCCCACTCATGTTAAATCAAGTTTGAGTCACAGTACCTCACCTCCATTCTACTGACAATCATGTCTGCCAGTTTTTATTTTTTATTAAAAATCTTTTTTCATAACATTATGACCCAGGTTAGCATAAGCCTAATGCAAGTTAAAAAAATGAAATCGAAACATCCATAAAAAAGTTATTCGAAAAAAATCATTTATTTACAAATATACAAATACATACATACACATCATTCCTCCTCTTCTTCTTCGTTGTCACCCATATATCCAGTGAATATAAGTTCAGAAACATCATCCAATTCAATAATGTTGGGTAAAATATTATTATTTAAAATATTGTTGAACTGAAGTTGCTCTTCTTCAGTTGCAATTAACATGGGGATCTCTTGTCCAGAAGGGACGAGATCGAAAACATAGCGTTCCAAATCTTCTGGGTGTCCAGCAAGGTTGGCCCACTCGTGGTTGTCCAATTCCAATTCCATACCTTCAATCAAAACAGGTGAGGGTGGTGGTGGTGGTGGTGGTGACTCTTCGTCCTCGGTGGTTTCCCCTCCATCAACAATGGCTCCAGCATCAGAGACATACTCTCCCTCGGACATCGATTCTTGAGAATCCGATTCAGAATCCAACCCCTCGTCCATGAGCACATATGAGTTGTCAGTGTCATTGTCCTGGTTTTCACGTTCATACACCCATCTCCGACTGGCCTCTTGATACCTTGTCTCCTCTTGTATCAAATCTTGAAGATTGAGAGGTTCAAGAACTGGGTATACATACTCGGCTGTAAACAGATTGTCTTGAAAATGAGCATTCAGGGCCATCATGTCCACACCTCGTTGATAGTAATAAAGGCGCCGCATGTCTTCATCAACTAGCCCTTCAACTAGTCCAATTTCTGAAAATAAATAAATAGAAATATTATTATAATTACAATTTCATTCTTCAATATTCATTCACCCTCATGAGAATAGTATTTACAAATGCTTACCAGCTCTTCGACGTTCGAATATCTCATGTAGTCTTCCTCTGTAGACAGCTGCTCTTTCCATTTCTCTGTCGTGAATTTGATTCCAAAGGATTTCGTCTGCTACTCTCTGTCTCTCTAGTCTTTCATTTTCTTCTTGCTCTTCATGAAACTCTTCAAGATCGGCCATCAATGCAGGATCATCTTCTCCGTCAGTGAGAAGCTCCTGGTAGTTGGTGTCGATGATGGGAAGGGTACAATCACTGTCGTAAGGATCGACAAGACGAGTGTAGGAAGTTAAGTCCGATTGAGGAGTGGGAGCGACAATGAAAGAGTCAAAGGTGGCTCGGCAGTTGGGGCAGGTTGAGCTGCCTCGGGAGTTTGAGGAATTCCACCAAGTCGTGATACAATTGTGATGAAAGACATGTCCACATGATCTTTGGAATGGACGGTCCATGGTGAGGATAACTGGAGAACGAGCTAATGGAGTGAAAGATCGTCTAAAATGAACGATGCTTCCACAGCAAGAGCAAGTCTGTTCTTCAACAGGAGAAATGTCGTATTCGGAATTGTCCATGGTTGATTTGATTTTGAAATATTCAAAGAGACTTGGTGATTGTTTAAAAGTGGAGAAGTGAATGATAATGTAAAGGGTGAAGGCCTTTGCTATTTATTGGGAGGCAGTGAGTAAGGAAATTTTCTTAAGTTTGGGTCGGACTGAATAGAGAAGGGTCCGGTCGGACTGAATGGTAAAGGGTTTAGTCAAAAGAGAAGGGCCAGTTACTCAAAAGAGAATGTCTTTCTTGGAAGTATATTTTAAGAATTTATGTGCCTTTGCTGGACAAATTTAGCCAGAGAAGTAGACCAAGTACCTGACTTCAGTCCTCACCCCTTCACTTCTAAACTCCACTCCCTCACATCGTCCCTTCACTCTACTTACTCTCTTCTTCCAATACACAAGCATCAGCCCTTGCCTCTTCACTTCACAATATTTTCATATATTTTCTCATAAAATAATATTTTTTCATAATGTCTCATCTTAATCCATCTCAGGAACATTCATTCCCCGGAAATAAGCCAAAACGATTCCGAGTTAGTATTTCATTTTTTTAATGACAGCATTACTCATAAAAAATATCATCAACTTCATACAAATTTTAATATTTCTTACAGGATATTCTCTTTTTGCGTGGAGAAATTTTGACTCACACTGAAGAGTCTGAAATTCCTGCAAGTGACTATGAAACATCTATGCAGAGGAATTTTTTCCAATGTGAGACAACGGAGGAATCTATGGAGGAATTGTCTGTATTCGAGACATCTATGGAGAGAATGGAGACATTATATTCCCTATGTGAGACACCTGTAAGGGGAATATGGAACCAACGAGAGAATTCTGTGGAGAGTTTAATAAGAGATTTTACCGCCGACATTTCTCCCGCCAATTCCCAACTTGAGACAAACTCTATGTTTAATGAGTCTGATGATGGATTTCTATTAGACTTCATGGACAAGCAAACTTTACAACATGGTACGTACTTACTGCTATAAGACAATATTTAATTCCCCTTATATGAATAATTAAAATATTTACATTATAGGGGGTGGACTTGTACCTAATGAGGGAGAATCAATGTTCGACACCGCAGACGACCATTTTATTACTGAAGTAGAAGAGCCATCCCAAATAGGTAAGTATTTTTTTCCAAAATTTTTTTCAAGTTTTTTTTTTTCCAAAATTTTTTTCAAATTTTTTTTTTTTTCAAGTTTTTTTTTTTTTTCCAAAATTTTTTCCAAAATTTGTTTCAAATTTTTTTCAAAATTTGTTTCAAATTTTTTTCAAAATTTTTTTCAAATTTTTTCCAAAATTTTTTCAAATTTTTTTTTCAAAATTTTTTTCAAAATTTTTTTCAAATTTTTTTTCAAATTTTTTCCAAAATTTTTTTGAAATTTTTTTCAAATTTTTTTTTTCAAATTTTTTCCAAAATTTTTTCAAATTTTTTCCAAAATTTTTTTCAAATTTTTTTCCAAAATTTTTTCAAATTTTTTTCAAATTTTTTTTCAAATTTTTTTCAAATTTTTTCAAATTTTTTCCTAAGTCCCCAACCTAACCTAACCTAACTAATAAAAAAATTTCTAAGTCCCCAACCCAACCTAACTAAAAAAAAAAAAAATTTCTAAGTCCCCAACCCAACCTAACCTAACCTAATAATGTATATTTATTTCAGGACTTCCATCTGATGTTTTTGATTCGGATTCAATGTTTGATAGTACAGACGATCAATTCATTCTTGATGCTGTTTATAATGAAGTAACACCCCAAATAGGTAACGTAAGTCCAAACAAAAAAATTTTCTAGAATATTTAAAACACACTCAGAACAAATCATTTAAAGATTTTGTTTTTATTATAGGCGTCGGTTTAAACAAACCTGAAGAAGAATACAAGGAGTTCCTGTTTGAAGTCTCCAAGGAGTGTTTACGAAAAAGGTTATGTAAAATTTGTATTGTTAAATTTTCTTCTGTAGCCCAGCTTCAGAAACATTTTTTAGATGTACACCCAGAAGTTTACGAGTTTTTAGAGTTTAAGACACAATCAGAAGAGATTGAAAGCGTAGATTTTAAATTTAAGCAGCAAGCCTTAGAGGGGCAATATAAACAATTTTCAGTAGATTTAAGTTCAGTTTTTATTAATGACATTGGAGGGCTTTTTGAATGCACACAAACTAGTGCAATTAAAATAATGGAGGGAGAATTGGAAACAGGATCACAATTTAAAGTTCAATTTCAACCTTCTTTAGTTTATTCTCGCGAAGATCCTCAAACAGGAGTAAAAACTTATCAATTTGAAGAGCCTCAATCCTTCCTATTTGGAGTTGAGCAGGCAAACATGATTCCTTTTGCTATCATACACGCTAAAAACCAGTTACAAGATAACGTGGAAGCGTATACACGCTTTGGATCTGGATGGGTCTTGGAATGCGTTGACAATTTTGAAATGTTAATTGCGAAATGGGATCAATTTTCTGGGGGTTCTGGTCAATGGAAAACCTCCGATTTTCCTAAAGATTTGCAGACTAAATTTAGATGTTTTATAAATACAGTAGGTAGCGTTGACTCTAAAATGTGTTTTGCCCATTCAATCATTAATCATTTCGAAAATCAAAATATTGAGATGCGTCAAAAAAAGAAGCTTGACGAATGGATTATTCAAAATCCTGAACCTCAGTATGATGGCAAAGACTTTGATGAATTTGAAAGACGTCGAAAATTATTTATGGATAGAAAGTTGAAATACACAATCGCTTCAGCGAAATACACAAGTAATTTTAGATCCAGACAGCTTCAAAAATCTGATTATCATGAAAATAAGATATCATATATGAATAAGAAAGTAACCTATACTTGCAATTACAATCAGATTGGAGTCAAAGCTGAAAAGGTTGATTTTACAGGTATCATATGGCCATTTTCTTTAGATCAAGTTAGAGTGTTTGAGGCGAACAACCCTAGAATAGGTTTAACAATAATTGGTTATGATGATGATAAAGAACTCAGTGGCAAAGCTGACGAATCTAAAAAGAAAGTTACGATGTCTGATAGTCTGATAAGTTCTCAAGTAGATTCTTCAAATGAAACAGAGGAAGAATCAGAAGGTGAACAAGTTAGTCAGGAATTAGAACTTTCACCAAATTTAAGAAAGAAAAAATGTCAAAAAAAGATTAGGAGCAAAGCAGTACCACTTTATAACTGCAAAGAAACACGTCCAATCAAGATTGACCTTTTATTAATTATGCGGGAAGATTCAAATCATTTTGTGTACGTTACAAAACTTGCTGGTCTATTAGAGACTCAAAGAAGAGTTACTGCTCATGACATTTGTCGATACTGTCTCCAGTACTTTGCAAAAAGCAAAATTGAAGATCACATAAGTAATTGTGCGGCCTTAGGTCTGCAGAAGACTAATTTTCCTCCCCCAAACTCTAAAATGGAATTTAAAGCATATCATAGAACTCAGACAATGCCTTTTATTTACATTGCTGATTTTGAATCTGTTTTACCTAATATCGTAAGTCCATCAGATTCTATTCAGTCAAAGACTGGCACTCTTAAAACACATAAGCATATTCCGTCGGGCTATGCATGGGCTTGTTTAGATCATAAAAATGAACCTGTCATAATCAAAAAGTTTCGTCTGAATCCCAACAATCCAGATCATAAGGACATTGATGTTTGTAAGAGATTCTGTATTGAGATATTGGAACATGCTAAGGAAATGCAGGTCGAATGTAAGCAGTATGAAAAAGATGCGACTGCAGCATTTAAATCTCTTCCTAAGTTACAAGACTGTAACGTAACGGAAGCTTGTTGGTTTTGCAAGAAAACTTTGTTTAGTGGCATAGACAAAAAGTTAGATGCAGTTCGACACCATTCGCATCTTCCTCCTTACAAAATGATAGGTCTGGCTCATTCTAAATGCAACTTAAGTGCATCTTTGAGAACCAAATTCCCCTGCTTTATTCATAATCTAACAGGATATGATAGCAAATTTATAGTTCAGGCCTTAGATGATGAGATCACTCAAAGCTGCAATCTTATTGCACTCAGTACTGAAAAGTTTATGAGCATTGAACTTAATCAAACCATTAATTTTGTTGATAGCAATTGTTTCTTTGCTGAATCCTTAGAGAAGATTGTAGGAACTATGAATAAGGATAGAGACTTTAACGTTACTAGAAAGATTTTTAAAGCCATGTGGCAAGAATCGGTTGAGACACAGCACTGGGGGAGTGAAAGAATTGATTTGCTGTTGCAAAAGGGTGCTTATCCTTATTCGTACATGAATAGCTTTGATCGATTCAGTGAAGAGCAGCTACCTGGCAAGGAAAACTTTTATAATGATCTTTCTGAGGAAGATATAGATCCTGCAGTATACGAGAATGCCCAAAAAGTTTGGAAGGACTTTAACATAAAGAATATGGGAGAATGGCATGATTTGTATGTTCAGACTGATGTAACGCTACTAGCTGATGCAGTAGTTCGGCTTAGACAGGTCATGATGCAGCATTTTGAATTAGATATCGCACATTATCTCTCACTGCCAATGTTTAGCTTAGACGCAGCTTTGAAAAAAACTGGTGTCAAACTAGATCTTATTACTGACCCAGAAATGTTCTTGTGGGTTGAACGAGGCATAAGGGGCGGCTTAACAACTGTAGGAGACTTGAGAGCTTGTGAAGCCAACAACAAGTACATGTCAGGGTATAATCCTAACGAACCTTCGAGTTTCATCATGTATGTAGATGCAAATAATCTGTATGGTGGGGCACTGTCGCAGAAATTACCAGTTGGTAAATTTCAGTGGCTTGAAGAAGAAGCCTTACTTAAAGTTCAAAGAAATCCTAAAGAGTTTGTGGAATTAATGGAAGAGGATGGAGATCAAGGCATGTTTTTTGAAGTAGATTTAGTGACAGATTCAGACATGCATGATAAGCTAAATGCCTTTCCTCCTTGTCCCTATCGACGTAAAGTTAGTGAATCTGAGGTTAGTAGCGATATGAACAATCTAACAAAGAAGTTGGAAGTAGGTCCCACAATCTGGAAAACTGCTAAACTTATAACAGATTTGCATCCTAAAAAGAATTACATTTGCCACTATAAGACATTAAAGTTGTGGCTGCAGTTAGGAGTTAGAATAACTCAGGTTCATAAGGTGCTCAGTTTTTATCAGGCAGCATGGATGGAGCCTTTCATTTCTTTTAATACTGACCAAAGAAAGATTGCTGCGTTGGCTAAAAACGACATTGAAGTCAAGTTCTGGAAGCTTCTTAATAATACAGGTTATGGTAAGACGATTGAAAACAAGCGAGACCGTAGAAATATCATTCTGATAACTGATGATGCAAAGGCCAAACGGTATAATAAGAAGCCCACGATTCAGAATATTAAAATTCTTAGTCCTACTTTAGTTTTAGCAGTATGCAAAAAGTTGCAAGTCACTTTGGATCGACCAATAGCTGTAGGAGTAACGTGTTTAGAGTTATCAAAGATTGTAATGTACAATTTCATGTACAATTACATTGTTCCAAAATACACTGACCCAGTTAGTGGAGATCGTAGATTCTCAGTGTGCTATACAGATACTGATTCATTGGTTTTGTATCTAAAGACTGAAGATGCCTTTGAGGATTGTAAAGAGAGTGAAGCTGACAATTTTGACATGTCAGATTACGATCCTAAGCATCCAGTTTATGGTAAATTTTTCAGTGGTGCTAATGCTAAGCGTCTTTCAATGATGAAAGATGAATGTGCAAATGGAATCGCAACACATTTCATTGCGACAAAACCCAAAATGTATGTTCTTAGAACAGAGTCAAATGTGAAAGATAAGAAAACTGGTGAGTATCTTCGTGATCCCATTTCAGGCAATCTACTTGTCAAAAGTAGCGATTGTAAGAAAGCAAAAGGAATTGGTAGAACTGCAGTAAAAAATAGAATTAACTTTGATGATTACAAAAACGCGATCGATATTCAAAAGCCCTTCCAATCTAATACAAATTTTACTAGAATAACTAGCTTTTACAATCAATTGTACACTGTGATTCAAACGAAGAGAGCCATCAATGGTGTGGACAATAAGCGATATTTTACGGATAATGTAAATAGTTTAGCATTTGGTCATTACAAAATACCTCTCATGTATAAAACTGAATAAAAAGCAACTTGTTGTAATTGAATGACTTCATTTGTACTCCAACATTTATTCATCATCCTACTCCTCAAGTTTTCTCAAACGATGGCAATCAAAACTGTAATTCAGATGACCCTGTTCGTGGTTGTTTTTCTTTACGTCTTCAATTCGGTGCATAACTCACCCGCACCGTCAATTTTCAACACTCCGCTAAGAGTCCAAGTTGCTGAATCCTCTACTGAAACCTCGGAAACATGTATTCCTAAAGTAGAATCTCCTTGGTGGGCTTGGTGGTGGTAGAGTTTATTTTCTTCATTCGTTTATTGACATTCATCATGGATTCATCTCACGTTCATGACTTTGACTATCGACTAAAAGCGCCATTTTGTGCTGTGCTCTCTGGAGGTAAGTTTACAACGCCTACGTGCCATAAACAAGTTCCTACAAGTATATTTTAACCTTTAGGTTCACAGTCGGGTAAAACTACACTGACTGTCAAAATCCTGGAAAGAAGAGCTGAAATCATTGATCATGAGATGAAGAGCATTGTGTACTGCTATACTGAATGGCAAGAAAAGCTATTTAAAGAACTTAAAGATAAGGTACCAATAATAGAGTTTCACAAAGGACTTCCTACTGAATTCTCGGATGGTACTGACGAGCATTCACTTGTAGTTATGGATGATTTGATGACTGAAGCTAGCAAGTCTGAGGATGCTACCAACGCATTTACTCGAACATCTCATCATCGAAACGTATCAATATTGTTTCTAACTCAAAATTTCTTTTTTAAGAACTTGCGAACCATGACAACTAATATTAAATATCTCTGTGTGATGAAAAATCCTCGAGATAATGCATATGTTAATGTAATTTCTCGCCAAATGAATGGCGGCCGCAAGAATCTGTTGATGGAAGAGGCATTTCAGCAATGTATGAGTGTTCCATATGGATATATGTTTATTGACTATAGTCAAGATCAAAATGATAAGTTTAGGATAAGAAATAATGTATTTCCAGATGAAAACTGTATTGTATTTTGTTCAAAATAAAATTATTTATTCAAAAAAGACGTTAAATAGTATTGTAATGATTCATTGTAAGCCTCATGAGCTTTAGAAGTCAGTTGCATCAAAATAAATGGCATATCTGACGGGGTAATGTAGACTTGATTCAGTTGACCATCTATACTCTGCTGCAATCTTATAGTTGGCTCTAGAGTTGATGGAAACTGTGTCTTTTGAATCTGAATTGGCGGCACCTTCAAATCACGTTTTGCCAATGAAGTAGAGGATGTAGAACTCGAAGCTTCCACTGTGGGAGCAGATGTCTTAGTAGCAAACATTGCAAGAGCAGAAGTTTTCTCTTGCACAATTTTCCTCATCTTTGTGATGGGCAGCTTCTTTCGTATATAAGATCTCTTTGGAGGCTTAACTACAGTCTCGGGTGGCAGTTGGGGTGGCTCAACGACATCTAGAAGATAACAGAGCTTTAGAGTACTGTCCCCTTGCAGAGGCGGGGGCCGGGGCTGGGCTGGGCTGGGCTCCCCCCTCCCCTTATGCTATGCATAGGTTTAGGGTATAGGCTTTGCCTAGGTATATGCTTCGCATAGAATATATGCTTCGCATAGGGTATAGGCTTTTCGCCTAGGTTTATGCTTCGCATAGGGTATATGCTGTGCATAGTGGGGCCTTTGCTCCTCGACTTACCTTGAACAATGTTGTTATCGCCGGGGACGATCAGAAACTCGTCAAAGTTAAAGTCAAAGTCCATGCAATTCATCTTGCAACCTTTCGACTATTTCTCGCAATTCCCCAGTCAAGTCAATCAAATAAATGACAAGTACTACAATAACAAACAGTACTATAGCGTACAAAAAAGTAAAGATGGAAAAACAGTAAGTTAATGATGTATCGTTGTCGATGTATTCTCCAAAAGTCTGCGACTCTACTGGCTCTCTAATAATTTCTGGCTCAGTTGTTGGCTGGTAGATGCTTACTGTTCCTTGCTCCATGATTGAGTGACTAAATATGTGCCTGAGATTTATGCTTAAATACAAGAAGTCGAAACGTTTTAAGGTTGTGGTTTAAAATAGTTTGATTTATTTACAGGTAGCAACAAGTTTACAAATCCCATGGGTTATGCCCTGGGGGATAGACAGTTCCCTCAATAATAATAAGGTTACCATCCTCATCTATTTCTAGTTCACAATCTTCATTATTAAATACGTTTTCTTTTGGAGGAGGGTCTATAACCATTTCCTCAACGTTTGGCTTTGCTGTAGATTCAGTACTCGTTCTAGGATACCAAGGGGCATCAACAACTAGTCTAGACATTTTAAAAGGATAATCCAGTTGATCTTCCCCCTCAGGCTGTGGAAATGGTTGGACTGGACGAACAGACTCGATACAATTCTTTTT
>JAQFYM010007160.1:0-10723 GCA_034694785.1 Agrenia bidenticulata
TATTTCTTCTTTTTTCTTATTGCATCATTCGCAAATTCTATCGATTGAATATTTTGTTGGAAGAAAAAAAGAAGAAGTAGAAAATCGAAAAGTAAATTTTATATTTTGAGTACGTAGCCTGTGTCAAAATTAATAGTCAATGCGAAATATATGTATTTTTATTAAATATAAGTAAATAATTTTTTCTTCACGCCCAGCTTAAGGGGACACTTTTTCACGGGGGGACAATATTTAATACGACAGGGGGTCTAAAATTAGGGATAAAAAATTTGAGCAATATAAAATTTAAAAAATGTAATTTTTTAAAATTTATCAAGAAATTTTTTTAAAAAATACATTTTTGTCGGATTACCATTTTTTCTCCTTTTTTCTTTAAACCCCCCTCTCAAAAAATTCCTGGCTACGCCACTGATATATATATCTATATTTGTGTCATTAATTATATCAGTTGCATAATAAGTATTTAATAAAGTCAAATATCGCATAATAAATACACAACGAAACCAAATTTTCAAAGCAGAGCTTGAAATTTTAGTAATCAAAAATACTGCTCTTTTTTCTATGGCATCAAAAAGGGCTGGTTTTTTTATATGTTGAGAACATTATGTTTTGTTTTTTGTGTAAAACTCATAAAAATATTTCTTTTAATAAAAAACTTAAATAAGAAAATTCCGTGTGGAAATACACAGTATTTAAAGCATTTTTTTATGTTGTGTTTATGTTAAAGATAAAAGAACGGAATTTATTGTAAACTTTACTTATAAATTTTTTTATTACCCTATTTTGGCAACTAAGTATCTACTAAATAGTATAAAATAACTCTAAATAAACTTGAAAGGTTACAAGATCAAGAAATCACGGTATTTCGACTGTAAAATGTATTTTAAAGGTATTTTTACTATGTATAAATGTAATGAAGTAACATTGTAGCAACGAATTTGCTACAAAACATATTGCCTAGGCAAAAATACTATTAGTTTGTAGAAAAGTTGAACCTTTAAGTACTCTTTGTCGTTTTTTCTATAGGATCTGATATTGAAACAATGTACATTATAACCAGGTATGATCAAAATCAATATTTTGACCCGTACACTCAAAATTATAAAATAGAAATGATATATCTATCAGAAACACGTATGTGGACGATAAAAAAACATGTTGTCTTATATCTATTGGTATTACGCCATAAAAAAATCCTATAATTTTTTAAGATAAGTTACACACTACTTACATAAAATACTTCAAAAAAAAATATATTGCAAAAGTTTACAATTCGTTAGGGGTTTTGTACCTTTTTAAACATTGAAAATTTTTACAGCTGAAACATAATATAAAAAAGATGGAATAAAGTGCGCCCGACACCTATGCTATATATTTATATACTTTATATTTAAATTTGTTGCTATATGATTATAGAAAAATTTATATAAACTTTAAAAAAAATATTTTTGGGCATAAGTTAATGTAAAAATAATATATGGCTGTTATATGTATAATATCTATGAACTGAAAATTAAATTATGTGATTTGTATGTTTAAAAACGAAAAAAAAATATATACACTTTTTAAATAATTCCGCAAAAAAATATAATATCATACACAATATAAATTTTTTTTGTGTTTTTTGCAGACAAAAATGCAATTTTAACAGCTTTTATTTTTTATTAAGCATTACTTTGTGTCGCATAGATAAAAATCTTATTTTTACAATAGTAAAACTTTATTCCGCTGTTAATCCTGTTTCAGATTATGACTTCATTTTTACAGGTACAGTTGTTTCCAGATCAAAACAGCTGTTTATCTAGCATAATATAAATAATCTCTTTAATACACATTATACACTGCTGACCGTTTACTTTTTGTTGTATGTACAATTGCAGTATTAAAAATGTCATGCTTGCACTATATAAAAAAACAAAAACCATAGTAAGTACAAATTGGTTTAAAATAAAGGTTAATAATGTAAATTTATTATTAAAATTTAGTTCTTTTTGTTTCATAAAACACAAAATCATGAAATTTATTATTATGAAATTTAAATGTAATTAAATCGAATCGAATCTGGCTACATCTGGCTATAATTATTCTTATTTATAAAATATAATATATTTTACATATCATATCTTTTTTACGAACAAATTTTTACAATATTCAGCTAGTAAAATAAATTTTTACAGTGGTTTAAGACGTTGAAAATATCGTATTACATAGTAGATGTATTTGAGTTAAAAGCATATTACAATATAAAAAATCAGTTAAGTATGTAAACTAACAACTTATTTTTATTAACAGGAGTGCTCAAAATAAGCTCTTTGAGCAAATTTGGCTGATTGCAGGAAAATTGCGCGCTCCATATAAATTGCGAAATTCGCAATTTTCTAAGTTTTAATGACATCAATGCTAACATAACGCGTTTTTTTGAAGGTAAGAGGGATTGGTTTAGACAAATGGATCCTAAATATTTATTAAAGAAATATAATGATATAGGAGCGAAAATGGCATTTAAAGTATTATGTTACTTAACAAATATTTTTCGCCTACTTTTGCTTTAATTTTTGTTTTTAAAGGTTCTTCACCTTAAAATATATTTTTATCTCTTATTTGCAAAAAAATAGCACATGCGTGCAATTCACCGCTGGGGAAAGCGTTGACAATACTAATTTAAACCCGCAACAAAAAGAAATCATCATTTAAAAATACTAGAAGAGTACAGTTCTTTTGTTGTGCATAATGTTTTAGTTGGTTTTGCATTATATGGGGATCCCTGTATAAATCAGTAAAAAAAAATACATCATTCAGCGACTTTTTTCAAAACAGCATGATGAATATACATAATTAATAGGCATTTTAGAAGACATAAATACAAACAACTGATGATAAAAATTAATATAATTAAAGACGTTAGAAAACCGTGGCTAGAAACTCTTAAATTGGGAGATTGTTTAGTTATTGGGGTTCATTTTTGTATGTGTGTATAATAAGCCATTTAGTGATTGTAATTTTATACGGGATATTTTGCTTAAATGGCAAGGTTCATAATTTTCCGACTAAGATAAGCATAATTGAAGAAATGCCATTTTCAAGACATAAGATTGATTGGCGGGTAAAAAAAATTGCAATGAAATAGAACATAGACTATAGGAAAGAATACAAAATTTTAAATGTTTATACATTTAAATTAACAGATCAACTGACATAAGTGATTCGTTTCATTTCGTTTTTTATCACAGAGCCATTGACAACAATTATAAAATAGATAATAATCCTTTGTATATCGTAGTTTAATTAAAAGCTACCCGCGGAATTAATATAATTTTTGTATTTTTTAAACTTATAGATAGCATGATGATACCATTTATACAGACAAGTAGCATTTCAGTAGATAAAGCAATGTCGAGTATTTGTAATAATTTGCCAAATAGAGAACAGTCAAATCAACTAGTTGAAAACGCATATAACCCATTCCAATGCATATACTATTGCAATTTACATCAGTAAACCCTTTGCGCAAAGAATATTGATATTATGAACACAATGAAAAATGTCGTAAGCTCTGTTAATCCAATCGTAAAAGGCCACCTACACACAGAAAATTTATGAATTTCATTTTAAAAATTGAATCTGATATTACAGATGTTTTAACCATGATAAAGTAAGATTGCCAAGTAGAGGAGACGTTTCGATTGATTTTTAAAAGTATTTGACAAAAAAATATAATTCTACGAGTCCTAAATTTACCTACAGTTAAAATTTCAGAACCAACAGCAAAGCAAACCTTATATTTATATAATATATATATATGCAATTTAATAATTTGCATGTATTATTTAAAGAAAATATTACAAATATAAATGATGCGGATTGTAAATATGATAAAAAAACACTTAAGCGTTTTAAATCAAAACCCAAGTAATTATTTTAGGTTTTGCTTAATTTTGGATACTAAATGATATCGAAAATATATAGAGTGATTGCAAAAGCGTATTTATTACTTGTAAGAAAATTTATTAACCCTAGTTATATATTGAATTAGAGATTTTTATTAGGGATGTGGTTTTAAGTCTGCCCATAATAAGCATCTTAAACTTGCTCCTTATTAAGCCTTATTAAGTTTTTTTACCCCCCGTTAAATCAAGAATGTCACAAATTGAAACCACACAAAAAAATAGAAAAAGAAGCCCTGTATGGGAATATTTTAGTATAATTGACACTGCCACAGCTAAATGCAGTGTTTGTGGAGAAGTCATATCCTGCAATGGGCAGACTAGCACCATGCTGACACATCTTAAGACAGTACATAACTTATTATACTCCTCAGAAAATACAGCATGTTTTAATCAAAGCAGATCTTTGCAGTTATTTACTAAATGGGTTGTCTCCGGATGCATCGCTTTTTCCGTGTGCGAAGACTCAGATTTTAAAGAATTTATTAGTAGTTTAAGTTCAGAATTTGTTCTACCGTCTAGAAAAACAATATCATCTGATATAGGTCCTTTACTATTAGGCCTCCAACTAGTGAAGGCTCCTTCAAATGCCTTCGCTAATTTAAATAAATTGCTTTTAAATTGCCTAATATACGAAAGTATTTTGAAAAGATACAAGAAAACATGCAAAAATATTATAATGTACACCATCTAAATAGGCCCAAATATATGTAAACAAGAACCTCTTAATTGATAATGCTGAGTTGGGCATTTTGAAGAAGTTAAAATGGTGTAAATCTTATGTCAAAGATCTTAAATACAATAGTAGATTATATACTCTGTAGTTGTAATATTTTTTATAACATATAGTTAATTTGTAATATAACTGTCTAGAAGAAATTTTGGTGTTCTTTCGTCAATATTTATGTTCCCTTTCACTTTCTTTATGGAATTCATGACCATTTTGGGCATTTAAATAAGAGAGCCTTTAAATCTCTCTACTTTCCTTTGTTTAATATGACTTGTTTAAATATATAGCCCAATAAAGCCTCTATAAGTTCGAGGCGTATTCATTAGAATAAAAGTAAAATCCAATCATGATCCATAGTTGTAAAATTCGTTATAAAATTACTATTATATATATTTTTCTGCCCACAAAATATCAGCCTTCACAAATGAAGGCTAAATCTGTATTGTTTTTGGGCATAAATTAATTCACCTTCATTTAGCTGCATTTTCCCTTTATTTGTGAAGGCGTTTTAATTTATTAGCCCCTTTTCCGCCTTCAAAAGTTGGAGGCCTATTCATTATATACGCGAACTAATGAAAAACTTAAATTATTACTAGGAAGAACGACATATATATGTCTAACTACGGATGCGTGAACACCAGTGTGTATGGATTCTTTCATGGCAGTAAAATGTCATTTTTTAGACGTTAATTCACACCTATGCCATTATTTACTATCAATGATGTCATTTAACCAAAGTCACACCTCAGCCAATATAAAAGAAACTATTAAACATTTACTTGATTCTTGGAACAATAAAAGCATTGTTCAGTTTTTGTGTCACGATAACGCATCTAATATTTTAAATGCTGCTGAACAGTTAACCTTTAATAATTTACGGTGCTTCGCCCATTCATTACTGCTTTCTGTAAATCATGTACTTAGAAAAGATTATATTATTGTGATTATAAAAAAGATAAGGGCTATTGTGGGGCATTTTCGCCATAGCACAATAGCCCTTACCTTATTAAAGAAATATCAGCAAAGTCTAGGAGTGGAACCACTAAAACTAATACAAGATGTTCCAACTCGCTGGAACTCTACCTTAAAAATTTTACAAAGATTTATTTGCCAGAGACCAGCTATTTTTGCAACTTTACTTGAGCAGAAAATATTTAACGACTTTAATAATATAAGTGATACTGAATATATGATTGTTGCGTTTCTTATTGTGCAATTAAGTCCTTTTAAAGAGGCCACTAGACTTGCCTGAAGTGAAACTTTTCTCTCCAGTTCTATAATCCTACCGATTATTCAAAAGTTAAAGAAGGCCTACAAATTTTCTCCTGAACTTACATCAAACAGTTTGATATGCGATTTTTTTATTTATTTGAAGATGAAGTTGTAATTTTAGAATCAAAATACAATACCCGAACTGACATATTAAATACAACATGCTCTTTTGATATTAGATTTAATAATTTAAAGTTCCTTACGAATCTAGAAAAGGAGAGTACTGTTATGTCTCTAAAATGTATATAAAAAATTAAACCAAATTGAGCCAAATTCCTTGCCAACTGTGGCTGTAACTTACAACTCTCTTTTATTTGACAATCAATGTGAAATTTATTTACAGAATGAAGAGTTCTCTAGATATGAAAAATAAACAAATGGTAAATTTAATGATAACCCTGACTCTTTCTGGCACTTTAATTAAGCTAGTTGTCCAGTGTTGTATAAACTTGCCACAAAAAACTTATGCATACAAGGATTAAGTAGCACATCTATAAGAGTATTCTCATGTGCAGGACATTTAGTTAGTGATTTGAGAAGTAACTTAAGTATTGGAAATATTGAAAACCTAGTATTTTACAATTAAACAAGGATCTTATTGATTAAATATGGAAAAAAAATCGTATCAGTCTAATCTAAAATTAAAATTTAATACATGGCGTTAACCTGTGTTGTTTTATAAGTATTGCGTTTGTTACAAGTCAATTTATAAACATACTTATATAACTGATTTCATTTATTGTAATCTTTTAAGAATTTTATAATTTTATTGGCAGTATTCTACCCTTTAAAAACATATTTTCATGTAACTGACATACATCTGTAACTATTTTACCTTTATCGATAAAAGAAACGTTAAAATTAAAAAAATAAAGGCTTACCATTATCTCTTTTACTAGTAACTTAATAAATCAAATTAATAAATATTTTTTTTTCTCGTTATAATATTATTCTATCGATCTACACATTTCACAATTGTTATATCCACCGGTTTATAGTCTTAAATCTATATGCTATGCAAATACTTTTATTCTTGCTCTCATCTATATCAATTAGCAAAATTGTCCTCTTTTTAATCCAGTATATGCCTTTTATTTTAAAAGAACATCAACTAACTCTTCAGTGTTAATATAATATCGATCATGATACTCCGGTGGTTGTTATATTAAACGTATCCTCATATATTGAGATTCCATTATACAATTTCTTTGAGATCATTTTGGTGTAGTAAATAAATCAAAAGAAAAAACAATAAATCAAATAAATGCTTATTAAGCCTGTATAAGTGCTTGATAAGACTTTAGACTTATCAAGCCCATCCCTAATTTTTATACACAGAATGCATATATCAAAGTTGTTTAATTGCAATTAACAAGCGAAAAATGTAATTTTAGTTAGAACTACAATATTAATTACTATTATACAAGATCGCTGAACGTCTTATACAGCCTTTTTTTGTTTTGTGGTAATGACTTGTATATGTTTCAAAATAAATATAGTTCTACTGATACAGTCCCGATCTAAACAGGTTTGGTCATAAAGATATACTCACTTTTTTACCTATATACAATTTCGAGGTTTTCTTTTCACTGTTAAAAAACAGCAAAGTTTAAAGCAAGAAATTGTATTAAAAATGATCACTTATATTAACAACTCAAAACTAGGCTTTCTACTGAAATACAAAGTTTCTCTGAAATCGCTGACAAATAAAGATATTATTTTAAAAGAATAAATAAAAGCTACAGTATTCTTAAAAATGTAATTTAATTCTATTGCTATAATTAACTTGTATTTAACTGTACTTTTCCTTGTTTTTGTAAATAGCGTTTTTTTGTGTTCTTAAAAATGTAAGTTTACAGCCATGTCTATAAGAAAAAAGTATCTTTACGAAAATGTTATTGTTGACATATAAAATGTTAACGACAATTTTTTGCAATTTGGTGCAAATCTATATACATATATAATCCAACACAATGTAAATTTTCAATCTGCGTAGAATTTTTTTTCTTATAATTAAACTTATATTTTTATAAAATATATTATATTAACCCTATCTAATGATATAATTGATTTTCTTGTTAATACTAAAAAATTAAAAAAATAATAAGCAAATGTTATGTTTGAACGTGAAACAGCAATTTATTTATTTTGGAAAGTAGAAATAGACTGTTCCTTTGCTTTTTTTTTTTTTACTTCTATTTTATAAACTACCAGTTTTTTTGTAAAAAATTAAAAAATTCCTTAAAGGTTAGTTATTTTCATAAAACTAATATATTGCCTTGTTGTTGATTTTTTTTCCTAACCCGATAAAAATGAGGATTTAATAAATATTTCAATCATGTCGAATGATTGTTATTACAATAGTGCTTACTATAAAAAAATACCTCTGACTCATTTCAGGCAACTTAGATCTAAGAAAAATCTATTTTAAAAGCAAGATGCATCAAGAAAAAGTAAAAAAGCGTGTCAACATTTTTTGTTTATGCAGTTTGATAAATTGTTTTTTGTTGCAAAGCAAGAACATAAAAAGAGACTGTACTGGAATAAAAAAGAAAGCCTAAGGCTGGAAAAGGCAAAAGGCTGGAAAAGGCAAAAGGCTGCTTATTCATTCAACCATTTGCAGCATATTTGTATGTTACAGATATATATAAGTATAATTTTAATATAAGAAAACTGGTTGTAATAAAATTCAAATAGAACGGCAGTGCGTAGGCACGATGTTTTCATGAGAACCTTTATCCCCACTATGAATTAACCTAAGCAAAATTCAAGAAAATATCGTTAAAAATAGCCATAAGGTAATACTTTTGATAGATGCCACTGAGTTTTCTTTCAGCGGTCCATTATGTTTTTCACAAGACACAAAAGATTTTTTTTATATAAACATGGTATCTATTGCCAAAAAAAGTTGCTGTTATGTCAAATGATTGCGAGTTAGGTCTCCGTGGTTTATACCTTTGAGCCATATCACGATTGAACACTTCATTTATGATATGAGCTCTTTTGTAGAGGAGTTCACACTATAAACACCAGAAGAATACATAATTGCCCCCATCAACCGTAAACCCACACTAGTTAATTTTTGCTGATACGGGACTCGTTAAGACTCGCATAAATGAAGACTCATTACCCCGCCAAAAACAACAATAAAAAATGAAGCATAATCCAGTAAGTCAATAAAGAAACAATCGTCACTAAATATCTTCGTAAACGCGAAATTGTTATTTACAATACTTTCTATAAAGCATCGTGGAAATAACATTGTTTTTTTGCTTGACTCTGATATATGTTTCGCCTTTACCATCTCAGTATTAGAAAAAAATCGTTTTCGTACCGTGGATTGGCAATTTTACTGTTAAATGAAAAAGAAGATACGAGATCTTAAAGAAAAAAAAACAATTCGGACATGAATGAATAGTCAAATGCTGCGAATCGAAAAATAAAAATACTTACTTAATAACAGGAAATTTCAAAATGCTTTTAATAACAATTTTTTGCGCCATTACTTAAAACTTGTTATAAACCAGTTTTTTTAATATGCAGCCTTTTGATAAATTTAACTATGTTTATTGTATAGTGTTTGTGTATACTGCCACTGCAAAAATAATTTTTCTGTTTAACGCAGTATTTCTTATATTTCGTATAATTTACGTGTATTTTTTACCCTTGGGGTAATGCTAACCCCTTAGGGCGATTTTAATTTTTTTACTCTGGCGTAAATTACAAAATTTATACCTAAGCGTTTTTTAAAATATCACCCGGGGTTTTAGTGCATAGAAAGTAACACGTTTGGTCCGCTGAAAGGAATAAATTATCCTAGGATATTTCTCACCCTTAGGTATGCCAAGTGCAATTTTTTGTACTCTAGGGTACTTTCATGAATACCCAAAAGTATACCAAAATACAATGTATAATACCAAAGGTGCTGTATTTTATGGGTTGTTGTCTTTGCTCTGATTTAATAGGTAAAAATACCCTAGGGTAAAACAAAATACAAACCCAACATCTATACAATAAATATAAATATGTTTTTCTAATTCTTTTTTGCGAATGGCTTGTCATAAAAGTTTATTATATAAACTAAGATATAAGGTTATTACTTTAATAAAAGGACCTTCAGGATGTTAAAGAATAAATGTAAGACATAAAAAAACATTGTAATTAATAATACTTAAAATTATATTCTACATCAAATAAAATGAAATTTTACTTATCATCCGGTAAATACAGCCCTTGCCTATATACTTTGATTTCGTAGAAAGACAGGTACTTGATTACATAGGCTAGAAACAAAGATAGTAATGCCTTTAAAAACATTTTAAACAATCGGGTATGTTAATAATAACCAGCAAGATTCTATTTAGTCATATTAACAAAAAAAGGCTAGAATGTATTAATTTTATTTTTTATTTTTATAATTTAACCCTTTCACTGTTTTCTTCTTTTTTTATATGCCCTTTAAATAATATAAGGAGAATTCAGTGTACCGTAATTTCTAGGATAAAGAAAGAAGAAAATCTGTAAATTAAAGCAAGTATTTTTGAGTAAAAGGGATAATGTATGAGATTTTTTATGTAAAATAAGTAAAAACAATAGTGTGTGGAATATTTATCCACAATGCGTTCTTTTACTACACTCTTGCAACATTTATAGTCTAACTAACATTTATACTCTGTAAACACTATATAAATGAGGATGTTATAATAAATAACAAGGTGCGACATTCTTTATCAAAGTTTTATCAACGTTATGTCTGTTTTATCACCTTTTTGTGTAA
>JAQFYM010007161.1:0-10722 GCA_034694785.1 Agrenia bidenticulata
TAAGCCTTAGTTTGAATTACTGGGATACTTAGATTTTTCAATAAAGACATTTACAATAAAAAAATAACCTTTAGGTGCAATATTTAAGTAAAAGCGGTTCATATTAGAGCTTTAATTTTGTTTATATAAAAAACGATACATTTATGTTTAAAGATGCTTGGTAAAAAAGTACTAAAATAGTACGTTATATAAGTACTTACAGTATATTTATAGCAAAGTCGAAAAAACTGCGCAGTGCAAAAGGGTGATGATTTTAACGCATTATTAAATTAATTAAAAGTTTTTTTACAGATTTGCAACCATTAATATGTATTTTTTACCTTTTAAAAAAAGTAATGTTAATAAATGAAATGTTAGAATGTGGATAATTTTGCCAATAAATGGTATAAGAAACGTAGCCAGAACCTGTTTAAGACATTCAAACAACTAAATATAAACTAGCAAAAATAAAAATCTGTGAAAATTTCACCACTTTAAAAATTTTAAAACAATAATTATGGCGAGCGCAGCGCACATCTGCTTTCCTATAATATAAGAGGGGAAAAGTGCTTAAAGGAAAACTTTTCTAATATGATTTGTATGTTATCAAAAAAACCAGAAATTTTTGCATTATAATTTTTTTTAAAATTTGTGTTCAATAAGATTTAAATTCGTTTCAACTATATTTTTTGTAAAAGTTACCGAACATCGTTTTTTTTATTTTAGATGCTTTATTTATTTTACCTCATGCTTTTTGACTCCAAAAAAGCGCCGTGTATGGAGAAGCGCTGCGCGGCCACGTTTTTCAGTAATATTTGATTTGATTGTATTTCTGTGGCATATGTATACATTTTTTGCGGTGCATATTTTGTATTTAAAATAAGAAGGGTTTTCCTTTCTTTGTTAGATTGTTATACACTTTTGATATTTTTATACTTTTAATTTTTCTTTTTACATTGTATTTATTTTGATGATATCTCAATTTTTTTTTTTGTAGATATAAACCGAAGTTGAATCATTTCGACTCCCTTGGGGTCGCATAAACTTTTTATAAATGAAGAAGATAAATAAAAATAAATTATACCCCTTGTTTTAGAATGCAACAATACTTTGAGCATATTGTATTTACAAGACACACTTTTATCGTCGAAAGTAACGACAACAGATGAAAACATACATATCAAGTTGTTTAAGGTGTTAAAAGACATATGTATATAAGATATAAATACACCTAGTAAATAAATACAAATAGCAAACGTACACTTTTTGTTTATCCATCCTGCTGCTTTATATTTTATAGTGGTAAAAAACGAAACACACTTACGGTACACCACATTTTCAAAAAGCACGTACAACTCTGGTAATTTGTAAAAAACTTAACTAATGAGTAACGGAACTATATCATCTGTCTCCTATACAAAGAAACTACAGAAGGATTATAAAAAAAAAGAATTTCAAATTTGTGTTTTTAAGAACACAATTATAAAAAAGTTTTGAGAAAGATTTGTGGTTTTAAAAACACAAAATCAGCGAACGGTAATATTTATTTGTGTTATTAAAAACACGAAATCAGCGAAAGGGGTTACTAACTTTGTGTTATTATTAACACAAAATCAGCAAAAGGGGTTATCAACTTTGTGTTATTATTAACATAAAATCTGTGTAAGGTTGCAGATGTTCTCTAATCCAAAGAATGTTGATACTCTTACATTTCTTTATTTAAATAATAAAAGACTATTTGAATAAATTAAATGATACTACTAATATGTTTTTTTTTTTGTTTTAAAAACATTGTTGTATCAGATTGCTCTTTATATTTGTAAAGTGTAATTTACCGGTTGAAAGTTACCGATATACTTATCGGTTGTTCCTACCCAACCCTAATATTAATCAAAAAATTATATAAGGCTTATACTAGGAAAAAAATTTGCTTTTCCTATTAAATTATTTACTATTTTTACAAGCGGAGCTAATGCATATAGTAAGCCGTAATTAACATACCTTGTATCGTAATGTAAAGGGATTGTATTACCACAGATGCAGCTCACTTGCCGCTTAAATAGCCCAATAGTGGCAATAAATTGTACAGCATGATCTATTTTAGATAATATTACACTAATAGTTTTTTTTGGTTCAGTATAATGCTATAATTAGTCTTTAAAAAAGTTTCCATGTCTAATAAGGCTATGGGTTACGTTTTAATTTTTACCCCCTCTGATTTAAGCACAAAATTAAAGCTTAAATTGAAAACACGTAACTGGTATTCATGAGCCTAAAGCTTTCTGCGCATCTGCATTATTTATTGTTTTTTTTTTTGATTTGGAACAATTTTTTCGTTTATGAACACAAAGACTTAACTTATTTTTACACTTCTTAGGTCTTGTCAGTCATTATCGAGAAATTGGTTTAAACACAACTTCTTATTGCATTAGGAAAATGGCGTACATACTAAAGGTACAAATATTAAATTGATTTAAAAAATGGACATTTAAAAGAATACTTACATTCTAATTATATAGTAAGATTCTAGGCCAGCCTCGGTAGCCATAAATGCCTAGGAATAATGGTTGACTGTTGTGTACGTACTTATCGTTAAAAAAATACATTTATTTTGTAGAAAGTAAGTTATAAAAACCTTTTCTTAATATCTTTTCTAAAAAGATTTGATATTGTATCTTTTCCTATCCATCACGCACTCTTTTTGCATTGATACTAAAAAGGTGTCTTCATTGAGACTGAATGCCATTTACATTGATTTGGATGGTGGAATGTACACCATTGAGCCATACAGGCTTGTTTGAGTTGAAGATACATATCCTGTATTGATTCATGCATAATTGTAGTACATAATATGCCAGGGGGTAATGATGCCATAACATATACATTTTTTTACGGCTTCTTTACGCCCAAACATACACGACATAATATTAAATATCGTATATACTTATTACGACACTGTATGCTATGTTTTATGCCATTTGATACCGTTTTTTTTATTTTCAACTTTTTAAAATCAACGTATCAAATTCCGTTTTCTTATTTATTGGTAGCAAAATACAACAGTTGCATTTGCTACTTCTGTTGTATTTTTCTACCCGTAAACATGCAAATAAACAATGAAAAAAAAACTACGAAAACACATATGTGCAAAATTTTATGATATATAGAATGCAGCTGTGCATTTTTACTTAACATATATTTTTTGGCATTTATAGATTTTTTTTCAGTTTTTTATAAAAATACAAATTTGGGTTAAAATTGCATATTTTACATACAAAACACTTTTTTGTTGTTGGATTTTGTTTTTTGTACTTTTTTGCGATATTTTTGTAAAATCGCAGTTCTTTCGCCTCTTAAGAAAATAAAAAAAGCAGCCCAAATCTGAAATTTCGCAAAAAAAGTCTAAAAAAATTGTTTTGTTTACTTAAATGTTTTTTTTGGTTTTATGTTTTTATGTAAGGTAGCAAAAATCAACAGGGGCAGCAAGATACGACGGGTAGCATAACACAAAAGTGCACCGAATTTGCCCAGTATGATGCAAACTTTTACCTTGAATATCATTGAAAGCATGAACTTATCTTCAAATCGATTTAAATAACATCCTTTGTAAAATTTGTTACAAAACACAATTTTAAATACTGTATAACTATAAATTTGCCGAAATATATCTTTTAAAACTTATTTACGGAATGAGTTATCCAAAAAGATGTTATGATAACACAGTAACTTAAGAGATAAGATAACATGCTTTTATTACAAATATTTACGTAAAAACCCTAGATGAAACAATAAAAACTTTTTTGTTGCATGTAGAGAATAAAGCAGCAACGTTAAACAAGGCACTTTTTCAGTCGATAATTACGTAGATACTGTGTAATTAATCAGATAATGATTTAGCCTTTACTTTTTTTAACGCTTATTTTGCACAGAAATTATTTACTTTATAAAAATTCTAATTATTAAAGATTAATAACAGTTTTTATACATTAACTAGCTTTGTATTTTTTTAAAACGCAGTTTATAACACAAGTCATAGCAAATGTATATATTATTTGCAAAATTCACTAGTAATATGGCGATTTATATAAAGACAAGGTTTTACACTATAGTACAAACCCCTTATGGCTTATCTTCTAGTTTTATTATAAAAAAATATTTCGATAGATATGATAAGAATAAATACACAAATATACTAGACTTACATATTCTGGTTTGTGTCTTTTACCCGTAGAATAAATTTGCAAGAAAAATTCTTGCTTTATACATAATAAAATTGTAAACGGTTTATCTTTTGACATGCACTACGGCAGTATTATTTATAAGTGCTCATTATAGAATTTTTTTTGTGTAGATTACACATATAAAATTATGTTTCTCTGTAAGTATGTCTCTCCTTCTTTTTACGCCTAAATATTATGGCGAAAAAATTATAAAAAAGTCAAATATTTACAGAAAGCAAATTTAGGTATATTTTATATAACAACTATACGATTCTTATTTTAGAAAAGAAAATAGATTTTTGATCGGACACTGGTAATATACTTTTTATAAATTCGTATATTTCTTTTAAACCTGCAAAAATTAATGCTTTGGATGTTTGACTTTCTTGCGAGGCTCAAAAAGAAAAATTTAACCCACAAGTTGTTAATTTACAAAAAACAAAGTCACATTTTTATTTTTGACAATATATATGAAATCTGCATATAAAATATAAACTGTGGCTTTTTCTATTGGTTATATGTAGCGCGTGCAAAAAAAAGATAAAAAAGATATTTTTTGTATTTTTTTTGCTTTAGAAAAACCTACTCTAACCCTATCGTGCACCAAAATAATAACTATTCCATATTAAATGGCAATTATATATAGGATACTGAATTGTACAATTTGAAATTTTTTTTTTTTTAGTTACATCCTAAATTTCTTGTATTGCATTTTTATAAATTTACTTTTTACATTGTATTTTTGATAAAAGCAGTTAAAGATACTAATATACAATAAAAGGTGACAAGTAGTTGCTGCAAAAAAAAAAAAAAAATATATTTGTGCAGTTAATATTATTGTTAGGTTTAATTTGCGGTATATTATATGGCTTTTACATTTTTTTGTGTCCTTCGTTGTGATTTATGTAAACTAAATAATTTTTTAGACCATAAAGTTATACATAATACAAAAAATATATTAAACTCTATATACTTTTCATTAAATATTTTTTCATGTGTTACTGTTTTTTTCATGTTTTTTTTGTAAATAAAAACTCGCCTCAGGGCGAGTTGTCAATTTTGCCTCAAAGCGAACTTAGAACAACTCACCCAAAGGAGAGATGTTCATCGCACACATATATATATATTATTACCTACATGCTCGTTTAAATTTTTAAAACAACTTTTTTATACAAAAATATCAATTTTTTTTAATTTAAATTTGCAAAAATTTCGGTGAAAAAAAAGTGAAGGATATACTTATAAAATCCAGAATAAATGATTTCGGCCCGAAGATGTGTTAACAAGATAAAAATAAATATCTTAACATGCGGGAACAAAAATGTGCCCAGTAATTGTAACTATGGTCAAGGCCGGTTTTATCAGGGATGGGGCGAAAAAAAACCTGGCTTTTATAGTCAAATTTTTATAAAAAAAACCTTTTTGTTTTAAAAAAAAAAAAAATAAAAAAAAAAATTATACAACTGAAAACATAATTTAATATGTATAAATTTTGTTTTTTTCTGTAAAATTTGTCTCTTACTATTCTTGGTGACACCTTTGTCTTGCCCCTTGCCCCCGTAAAAACCGGGTCTGACTAACGTCAGAAAATATAACAATGACGTTATAATTTTAAGGTTTTTATATATATTTTGTGCGGCAATATTACGCTTACAGCATGTTTCCTTAGGAATAGGTAAAATTGTGCAATTTAACTTAACTTTAGCAAGGTGTTTAAAAGTAGCTTTAAAATAGCGTGTTGTTTTTTTTGCATCTTTTTTTTTCATTATATTTCAGATAACAAAATATGAATGCTAAATCCTAGTAACTTCATTTAGGTTGGATTTCTAAAAAAAGAAGATTTAAAACAAACCCGAAATCCCCGGAATAAAAATATATCGAACTGTTCTGGTTCTTTTGCAATTAAAATTTTATTAAAAAAAAGCTTTTAAAGAAAATAAAAGTAAAAGTAAAAAACGTGAATTACTAACAAATGCACGTAATTAAAGCAAGGCAAATAAAATTGCATTGTTTTGCTTAGAATCTTTAAATGGATAAAAACTTGCATATAAAAACAAAAAAAAACACGATAACAATGGAAAAATTTACAAGTAAATAGTAAAAAAACATTAAAACTTCCAGAAAAAAATCGCAGAATTCAAAATACTTAACTAAGTAAAAAATCACAGGAAAAAAAACTGAAAACAAGGTAATTTATGTAAAGAACATTACAAAATAATAAAAACATTTAACAATTAAAAAAAGAAATATAATCATACTAAAATAGTATGTAATTTAATTAATTTTGCGCTATAAAAATTTAATATAATTATAAAGTCAACTATAAGCACCTAAAGTAATTTATTCTTTTATTGTAAAGTTCTGATAGCTTTTATCTATACAAAAATATATTTGATTAATCTTTTGTGTTATATATATGCTTTGAAAATCCGCAAAAAGTAATAATTTTCGTTTTACTGTAAATAGGTTCACTGTGTAAGATAATATAGGAAAGTGTATCTATGGACTATGATGTCTATATTTATTTTTGTATTTAAAGAACTAAGAAACAGTAATTTTCATGACACAAAGTTAGTATATGCCTTCTTATATAAAATTAATTTTTTACAGCCTATTTTTTTTACTGTTTTGTATCTCAACATTATAAAATTTCACAATTGATTAATTGTGTAAAAAACTATGATTAATACCGCTTTACTTATAGATTTAAAATTTGTTTTAGACATTTTGTACTATAAAATGGTACCATTAAATATGCAGATTAAGTTATATATTTTTTCTGACAGCAAGTTTTATTAACCCTGTATAAAGGTTTGTACTTTAGTTTGTCGCCGTGCATAAAACTCAACAATGCTTAAAAATAAATATTTACGCTATACAAAGTTTGTAAAAAAGCAATCTAGTTAAGTGATAGTATTGAATTCGTTCAAAATGCAATGCAATATTAGTAAATGACACACAGTAGAAAGTCTTTTTTTTGTTTTTGTTTTAAATACAGGTCTTATGTAATATATAAGTGTTACAAATATACTAGTAATGTTGTGAAAATGTTTATTTTGCACTCGGAAACAAAAACCTAAGAATTAAAATCATTAGAAATGGTTATCCAAGGCAACAAGATAACACTAACCAACAAAATTATCAAATGGTAATATGTTTATGTCAGTGCTAGATAAAAGTTTGTAAGCCCGGGCCTGAGGCCCTAGGGTTTTTGCGATTTTTTATTTAGAAATTCAATCGAGTAAACCCCTGGGTACCCCGAGGTAAATTTTCTTAAGGCTTTTTGTTCTTAAAAAAGTCGGTAGATCATATAAAAAACTCACAGTAATTTTTACATAACTAAAAAAAACAATCTTTTTTGTTGATAAAAAAAAGACGCAATCTGACTATTTGACATTAAATCAGAAAGTTTTGTCAGGTCTTTTAAAAAAAAAAAACTTTTAAATGTTCCACTAGGTTCATAAATAAAACTTGTATCTAGATTATAAATTTCATATCGAAATGGTATTACTTAAAACGGTCAGAAACGTTTGGCTTTTTTTGTAGTTATGTATAACATTAAAAAAAATTGCAATATACTACTGATAAAAATTATTTAAGGTACATGCATATAAGGCTTTACCTGCAAAAAAAATGCACAAGAAAAAAATGTGTTTCTTTTCTATATTGTATGTAGAGATTCTTTGACATGTTATCTACAGTTGTATACGGTTTTTTGACTAAAAAAACTTGCCCAACAGTTACCATATTTTTTAAGGCATGTTGAAGCTATCAGTTTACAACGAAAAAGCAAAATACACATCAAGTTTAGACAAAACTAGTTTTACTATAAAACATAAGCAGTAGTTGTACAAGATTTTCATCAGCTGAAGTTTTTTATTTTTTTGTACATAAAAATTACTTAACCTTGGCATTTTAAGCCTATCTTTAGATTATAAGGAATTTAACTCTCTGCAAAAGCAATTTTTCTTTATTATGCACATAAAAAACTATGAAGTGGAAAGTATCTACATGATACTAAATTATTAAAGTTCAATAAAAACCAGCTGTTTTTTTTTGAAAAGACTTGACATGTAAAAATGAAACTTTTGTAAGCGTAACTATTTTGAGGTGGTTATTTTTCTTTTCTAAAATAATTATGTCTTTCAGAAATCAAAAAGTGCTTGTTGTCATTTTTTTTCTGGCGCAACATAAAAAAATTTGCAAACAACAACACCAAGTAAAAGCAAAAAAAAAAGTCTTAAGAACAGCGTATCATATAGTCCACAATTATACACAGCTGCTAGTCTAGTTTTATGCTACCATCAGACAAAAAAGTAGCGAAATATAAACCGTACTAGATTAAAGTTGTATTTAAATAATACAAGATTATAGCTGATCTAAAAAAAATGATGTAAACCGTCACTCTTGTAAGAATTTTTTTATTACTTATTGGCAATTCAACTGCAAGTTAATTTTCAAAATGTAAAAAAAACCTAAACCTTACTAACTGTATGTATTTATATCTCTTTAAAGGTATTTTAATGGTTTCGATCTAGTTTTTACTAGTTTTAAAATACACAGATAATTTGGATTAAGGAAAATAGAAAAAGAAAAAAATCTAAGAAAAAATTTTTTAAAGTACCGTGATTTTAAGAAATACATATATCCAGTTTCATTTTGTAAACAGATGTATTCTGCAATAGATAATTTAGTATCAAAAAAAACGCAAATTTAGGTTGTAAGATACGGAAGTCTTACAATAAAAAATAACAACAACGTAACTTTTTTTTTTAATTTGCGTTTTTTCTTAATTTTTACATCTTAGATCGCATTAATCAGCATTACGAAAAAAAGTCTATTGTAAATATGTCGTTATATTGTATTATGTGGTCAAAAAACAAGCATTTAATAGGGTTTTTATTATATCATGATTTTTGTTGCGGTATACTTTTTATACTTTTAAACATTTGAACATGCATTTGTTTAATAGTACAAAGGCATATTTAAGTGTACTATTACACACGCGCCAAAACAAATTGCATACACAAAACTATTGTGCTTTTTCTTATATAGAAAATTTATCAATATAGAAAATCAGATATATTATATATAAGGTAAAAATTATAAATATAAAAAAGGAAAAAAACCATGAACAAAAAAGAAATAAAATTTAAAACCGAAACTGAAACCTACTAATTTATCTATTTTATTTAATAAGTATCTGTACAGTTTTTATATGATTACAGTAAAAACGTGAATTTAAAAGTTTTAACCTCTCTTATGAATGTGTCTACGCGCATCATTTAACAGCCAAATAAAGTTTTTTTTTGTGTATTAACCCGTACAAAAAAAACTCCGGGGCCCGGGTTTTCCCTGGGGCCACAGGGTTTGCAAAACAAAAAAATACTGCGGGTTCGTTTACCCCGGGGTTTGACGATTTCTTTTCTTAGTTAATATTTTGTCCTTAAAAAACATTTAAAGTATAGATAGAACAAAAACTAAACTCAAAAAACAAAGAAGTGTTATTTTTTGGTTCCAGGAAATCTTTATACTTCAATATTAACCGCGGATTATATTTTTTCTGTCAGCGGAAAGTATGCAAGTTTGTGCAAAATCAGTCGTTATTTTTAACTAGTGTTTCGGAAAAATAGTTTTGCATAAAAAGTAATACGTAGCTCAAAAAGACATTTTGCAAATTTATATCCATAAGAAAAATGTAAAATTATACGTCCACCGTTAATACATATATCTTGCCTCTAACGTATGTTTTAAAACTATACTAACAAAGTTTAGTTTTTTTATGCTTTACAGTCTTTGAAAGTTCTACTATACATAAAAAAATTATCTATACCAATTTCTATGTTAATTTGGTGTCAATTCAACAAATTGTAGTTTTTTTGGTCTTTTTTATAAAAAACAACAAGTTGTATTATAAGCATGATAATTGTACATGGTATAAAAATAGATAATTATGCATTAAATATAGGGTGTATAATATTTTTTAGACTTCGGTACTTTTGACTTGATTGAGCACATGTTCACGGTACAGCATATTACGCCAAAATAAGTCCTTAGTAGACAATTTCAAAATGAGATTTTTTTGATTTAGAATTTTATTTTGTTATATTCTGGAATACATGCCAATGAAAATGCGCGACTAGTCTTTTGTATTAATTTGCATATTTTACATACCTTGCGGATAAAGTAAACAAGCATACTACATTTAACTGAATAAAGGTTTTTACAGCATGATATAGAGGTTTAACCATATATCAAGTCGTTTTTTTGTAAAAAAATGTTCTTAAAACATGCCTTGAAAGTATTTATTGTAAATATTTATACCGAATGTTATTGTTTTTTTATCTGCTTATATGAAAAGCTTAAGTTTTGATATCAATATTTTTTATTTTTATTTTTTTTTGTCTTTTTTCAACAATTAAGATTTTTTTGATGTTGTAGTTTGTGTTTACAAATTTTACAATCTTCTTTTTTTTGTTTTTTATATTTTTTGACTTTTTTGATTGGCTCGTAAATTAGCCTT
>JAQFYM010007162.1:0-10722 GCA_034694785.1 Agrenia bidenticulata
GGAGTAGGTTTAGTGTAAGGTAAAGAAAAAGTATAAGTAAAGCCTATATGACAGCGAAAAAGTAAGCAGCGGTTTTATTTGCGACTTGTATATGACTGTATATGTTTTGGTAAGGATAAAGGTCGGTTTTTCTAATTTAAATAGGGGTGGCGCAAAATGGGATCTCGGCGCAAAATGCATCACTTTGCATATTATATAAATCCCTTACCAATAAGTTTTTTTGCTTTTGAATGTGCTAGTTTTGCAGCATCTTCAGGCACATATATAAATCCTGTTTACTGGGCTTTTTTTATAAAAAACTTCTTTTTTTTTGGTCGTTTTTTCGGCATTATTTTTATGTAATGTATTTTTTGTTGTTTTTTATGACTGTGTGCTTAGTTTTACAATTTTTGTCCTTTTTTTATGCATTCGGTCCAAAATACATGTATGTCGCAAAATGGGCTAAGCAAAAATTTTCAAAACATATCATAAAAAAATTTTAAGTCAATTTGTTCAATATATCTCTTTGGGATTAATCGTAAAACTTCTCCACATCAAAAAGTGTATAATTTTAGTATGTGTAAATGTATTGGATCCTTAGGAAGTTTTGTGTAAATATTTAAAAAGGCTATAAATCTTAAAAATTATAATTTTTTCTATAAATTTCCTATGTTTTCTGCAGAAAATTATACAAGGTTGACCGAGAAATATATGGCTAACTTATATGGCCAGATTGGTCGCATTGATAAACTTGCAACAACGTTTCTCCATATCTTGATATACTGTATTTAAAGCCTCCGCTATATACCAAATTAAAAGCTTAAATGTAAAGATTTAGCACAAAAAAATTAGAAGTTTTTTTTTGAACATTATATGGTATAATTTGCATTTTTTTACATGTAACTGCATAATTACTGTATTATGTAAGAGCATACCAAAAAATAGACAGCAAAATACATTAAAATTATATTATGCTAAAATATATAGTTTTCTAAAATATTAGCGTAAACATACAATAAATGTGTATTTTTACAAAGGTGATGTAGCAAAACACTGTTGTTCGAATACAAGAAATTATTATAATGCGTGCAAAAAAAAAACTTGTTAAAATTATATAACAATAGGACGAAACCAATTACGGTGTTTCTCTTTCGCAAAATAAATATTTTTTTCGTACAAATATTTCTTCCCGAAAAAATATTTCTTTTTTTTCGCCTCTAGAAAAAAAGGGGTCATTGCAAAATATCTATACACACTGGCGCATCTAGGGGGGAAGGGGTAGGATAAGGGGGAGGGGGGGGGGGGGTGTAAACCCCTCTTCAGAAAAAAAATCTACCCTATAAATTAAGGGGGTTCGTTTTTTTGTGCTGAGTTTTTTTTTATTTTTAAATCTAAATAAAAAAATTTTACTCAAAATTTTTTCACCAAAAATAACAATGTTCAAAACATCCATAAAATATGTTTTAAAGCCTTTTTTATATGAAAACACTGACTAACTGTCGCTTCAAAAAATCTTGGGTATGCCACTGTCTAAACATATATTTCTCATTTGACACTATTTGTAGGGTTACAAAAAAAAAATATCATCCGGAAGCAATATTTCCAAGAAAAAGTATAACTTTGGCAACAGAGACACGCCCGTAAATTTACCACAATAATTTCTGCTGCCTGTATAATTATGCATAATTTGCATATAATGCTAACCTTTTAGTTACCGTGCTTTCCGTTGTATAAGCAAAGATGAAAAATGCATTTAACAAATGTTATAATATTTAGTCGAAAACCCGAACATTTTGGCTTTTATGCATAAAAAGTATTGTTTAAGATTTTTTTGCACTAAGCAATTTTTTAAAGCAAAATAAACTCCATTTATAAATTTTGTAAAATTAAATTTTTTTTAAAAAATGCAAAAATTTTATTTTAAATCCAACAGAACAGTTTTTTTTTTTTACTTTTAGAAAAGCGTATATACAGTGAAACCTCTAAGTGGATACCAATTTTGTCAAACAAAGACAAAAATTTTTTTTATACAAACCAAAAAATTTTGCATTTTACTTTTCTATATAAAGCTGTAAAACACGACCTCTAAAAATATCATAAAAAAGTTCAAAATTTATGATAAATAATAAATTACTCATGAAAAACAAGAATAAAAGAGATAAATGCGCATTTATTTTTTTAAGGTTTATTCTATAATTTTAGAATGCTGTTTTGCGCATTTTGCGCATTTTTAACAAAAAAAGTTGCCATTTAGATAGTGAGTATAGATAGGTTTTACTGTATATGTTGTATTATATAGAATTGATTAACCGTAAACATACAATGTATTTTTTTAAGACTAAGAAACAAAAATTTAACATATATGATTTGCAACTAAAATACTTTAAAGTGCTAATTATACCAAAAAAAAATGAATACTGTTGTATCTGGCGCTATTGCGACAGATACGAAATTAATACACATTTCGAGCCTGCAGAGAAATCCCCAATAAAAATGCGAAATAAGGGCTAAAAAAGCGTTTGAGCACAGATCTAAAGAGATCTCACAAAGCTGCGTTGTTTGCGCCTATCAAATGATAAATTGGATATTCAAAACATTGATTAATTATATGTTTTAGATATGGATAAATTGAACTATAATTTAATAAGTTGATTTGGAAAAGTAATATATTCAACAGTTTTAAATAAAGGATATTATCATTCAACTTTTATGGTCGCCTCTAAGAAAATGAAGACATCAAAGACGTCATCCAACAGGAATAATTGTTTAAGATAAAAATGTAAAATTTTCTACTTCATGCGTACTTTAGATGTCAGTTTGTTAAACTAAGTTTAAACTAAAAATGTTAAAAGATATCTATCTGCAGTATATAATACTGAAAACCACAACTTAAACGCTTTAGGTGTTAAGATTTAAAGTTGTATTATTTTCGACGCATTTTTGCTTTTCTACAAAAAAAAATATTTTCCAGTATTCGAAAAAACCTTAATTCACATTGCATTACGTTTCCAAATTTTTTTTGTGTACATTAATTTGTCTTAGATCTGCTTTTGCTTTTTTATTTTGTTTTGAAATGTTTGATTAGTCAATATACTAGTTTTTTGCATTAATGTTTTAATCGACTCTTTATAAATGTGAAATACACATGTCAAACATACAAAAAATTCTTAAAATGTTTTTCACTTTTTTTTGTCATTACTGCTGTTGGTTGAGCTGCCTGAGCGGCTTGAGATCTATAAGAAAGCTTTGATGTCAAAAATTAAAGTTTAACTTTTTATGATAAATTTTTTCTATTTCTATTTATCTTATATTTTCAAAACAAATAGATTTGTTGCAGATAGGTCTCCTATAATTGTCCCAATATTGTCCAATATACTCATATTAAATTTATCGCTTCATATTTGTTCACTTGCCAAAAAACTCCTGGAATCATAGTTTGTGTGTGTTCTATTTGTTCCGCTCTTCAGATTGTCATATGAACCAACTGCAAGGCTTGAAGCCTTGGTCTTGTCACGGATTCCATTAAAAACGGTATAAATGCTAACATTTGCACTACAAGGAACTGAAATGCAAGTATATATGTTATTAAATCTAGATTTATTAAGCCGGGTCATGTTTAATGACCTTGACAATATTTTGTTTTATATTGTCAATATATTGTAAACAAAAATAAGTTGTTTTGAATAAGTCACGTTGAATTGTAAAAGGAAACAGATAAGTTGCAAATATTAGATTATAATAGAAAATGGTCATATTGATTGTAATATACGAGTTGGATCAAAACTTGACAATATTAAAAAAAGATATCCCGGTTGGTGCATAATTAACACTGTTATACTAAAAACTATCATATTTTTTGCGTATTTTTTTTCCGAAAAGTAATTTGAAAAATTAAAAAGCTTTTTTTCTGTTCAATTCTTTACCCCATTTTTTTTATCTTTTTTTTATTGACAAAAATGTACTTTTTTGTGGCTCGTTTTTGCAAAAAACCTTGAACACAGTATCTATACGTTTAATGAAAACAAAAACAAGTTTGTAAACTTTAAATCAATGCAATAAAAAAATTACGTTTGATTTTTTTTTTTTTTCGATTTTATTTCTCATCTCTTTTTTTGGTAATTTGACTTAATATAAGTAAGTTTTATATAAGATAAACTCATTATATGCTTATAAAAATACCCGGTCAGTTCAATCTTGTAACAGCGGCTTTAATCTAAGTAAGCTATACTTAACTCAACATAGAATAAAAATAAATTATACTTAGTTTACGTTTTGTTACCAGGACGCCAAAATTTTGTCTATATTTTGTCGTTTGATATATGTGTTGTTTTCCACTCGTGTTTAATAAAATAGAAAGTAAATGTAGTATGTTTTGTTGCTAAGAAAAATTGCGAAGCATTAAAAGTTGTAAAGAAATTTAGAAAAAAAGTTGCAAGTATTTTTTATTTTCAATATTCCAAAAAACTGTGTTTAATTGAGACATTAGTTGCATTTCTAACGAACATGCTAAGGTTTATTTTTAAAGCTAAAACCGTCAATAACTCTACGCAAAAACCCATATACCTTCTCGATCCATCTGGCATGAATGGTAATACAAACATTTGTTCCAATGTCTGCCGTCTTTATAATGTGTTTTATCGTTGTTATGTGATGACTATAAAATTTAAACCCATTTTACTTTCTAGTCAAATATATAATCATTACAAATATACGGACACATAAGCAGAAATAAAAAGTATTTTACGCCAAAGACAAACCTTCGATATTTTATTTTTTTTTTTTGCTTGCACATCTTACAACAGATAAAAAATACAAGTATATCTAATTATTATTTTTTTATTAAATAAGCATCGTAACATCTATAAATTTTACATTTTTAAAAAAAAAAACTTTGCCTTTTATTAAGTGTGCAAATTTTGTAATAAATCAGTTTACTTTTTCTTTTTTTTTTATAAAAAATTATATTGAAAATATAGCACTGTAAATACAGTATGTTAAAATAGCTTTTTTTTAACATGCTTTTAAAGCATAAAAAACAACATGAAAATAAATTATGAGATACGCAAAATCACATTTAACGTATAATTTCACATGCTTCGTCCAATATATATAAAAAAAGCTTCATTATATTAAAATACAATATATTATTTTGCTTTTTGTAAACAACACAAAATGTTTCTCTAGGAAATTATAATAAATAGTTTTTACTCAGGCTTAAAACAGAAAAATGCAAAAAAGTAGTTTTTTTTTCTCTTTTTTTTGTTTTGTTACTTGGATTTGTTAATACAAAAAAGTACCTAGTGGCAGCATCTTTAGCACAGTTAAGAAAGGTAGAGTTTTTTTGTGTAAGCAAGTGTATTGTTTAAAAAATCTGAACCCAAAAAAAGCTTAAATTAGAATTGAACCTAAAAAAGTATTGTAAAAGATGTTTTAAGTAGAGTAAAACGGTCTACTAAAACTGGTTTAAAAACAACTATATAAGAATAAAAAAAATACTACGAGTTTTGAACATGTAGTCAGGAATGAGTGGGCAAAACGTAAACGGAATACAAATGTAGTTCACTGAATGACTATACACAAAATTAACTTTTATAGTGCATATGTTGTCAAAAGCACCAAAAAAAAACGCCGTAATGCAAAAAAAAACATAATACATCTAGTGGTTATAACTTTAAATCCTAGGCACGATGTAGCAATAATAATAAAATAAACTTATAATTTTTATACGTAAACTAGCATAAAAATCATTCCTATTATTCCTTAAATTTATTCGCCGATAACTTTTGTTGTAAGGCTTGCTTTGTATTATAAAAAAATTTATAGTAGTACGGTAAAATTTATTTGCATAATCAAATCATACATATGCAATGTATCTTTGTTGGTGCATTAACCTGAAGTAAAAACTAATAGCAAGTATAGAAAAACGCAAAATAAAACTGTGCATTGATACTATTTGCAGAATTTGTAATCTATATAATTCTAACTATTTCCTTTCGGAGTTATTTTTCGTGGACAAACTCTATCGACGAATTTTTTTGAATTTTAAAAAAAAATGAATATGAGTAAAGATACTACAGTCGAATTTCGATTATCCGGTAGAGTCGGGACTAAAAAATCTAGAATTTCTAACGGATAATCGAAATACCGGATAATGGAGGGGTTATAAAAAAAAGCAAAAGACACAAATCTTACTTCTATTGCATATTTTTTTCCCACTTAAAATTTTTCTATAACATAATCGATTTTTTGGATTTAAATAATTTATAAAACCTACTTTAAATTTTTCTTTTGGAATAAAATTGTTTTATATATCGAAGTTCTTATGTATTATAGACTTATTCAGCAAAATATTTTTTTGTAAGACTTTTTTGTATGAGGTCTGACAAAAAAATGCCAGTAAAAAGTACTTTTGACCTTTTCATATAAACTAAAAAAACTATTAAAAAAGTATTATACCTAAGTTGATTTTTTTGTGTAAACTTTATATATATGCCTTCTAAAACCTATATTTTGTACAAAAAAAGTAGAAAAAAAACTACCGATTAATAGAGAAGTCGGTTAATCGAGGTACGGATAATCGAGGTTTGACTGTACTAGTTTTAAGTTAAAATTATAAAAGGCTTACTATACTTGTTGTGTTGATAATCTCTCCATATTTTCATATTGTAAACACGCAAAAACAAATTCAAATTTATATAAAAAAACCGAAAAAAAATTTTTATTTATTATGTTTTTTTAAAGTTAGTATTTACTAGGGTTTGGCTTTGTGCAGAAACACATCGCGAGTTACTGTAAGTGTAATTTAGAACCAAAAAATACAGTTACTTACAGTCACTATGTGTAACTTTTTCAAATATTTTTTTTTTGGCAGATTTTTTACATTTTTAAAAAATTCAAATCGGGAAATACAAAACAAACAGTAAAAATGACAATTTTTTATATCGTTTTATTGAGTTTTTGCATGATTTGCATCTGTTGCAAAGCACATATATGCACTTTATTTATATATTAGCTCTATGCAAAAAAAACAAAAATATACGGCCAAAATGAATCTTTTAGCAAACATTATATTGTGGTTGATGTTATGTAAAAGTGGCGTACATCGATTAAATTAAATCTAATTTATTTTTTTTGCTTACATTATTTTTACTTAAGGTTTTAATATGACGAGATTTTCAATTTAAACTAGATTTGAATATAAAGTATCACCAAAATATTTATTTTACACATAAATCACAGCAAAAAAATACAGCCTTAAGTTTTTTTTTTTCATAAAAAAAACATGTATAGATGATACACATAAATGTTTATGCAAGTATTAAAATCTAATAAAAGACACTATTGTATCTTTTTTATGGCAAAACAATACAAAAAACGCTTTTATAGAGTTATGCGACTTTTTTTTGATGATAATACATTTTATACCTTTATATGGCTTAAAACAACTCGCATAGATTCCTTAGAATAGTTTGCAACAGCTTGAACTTAAACCATGCATGTTTCATCGTTTTACTTGCTGATATTACTAATTTTAAAAATAGATATTTTAATCTACGAATGAAAATATAATATAATTTACCGCTTATATGGTTTATAACGACGGTTTTTAAGCAAAATGCTATGCCAAAGTTACAGTTGGTTACTGTAACTTACAGACACTCAAGTTGCAGACAACTCGCAACTTGGCGAACTCTAGTATTTACTTTTTTTTTGACGAAATTTTTTTATTTAAAATGCGATATAGTGTCAATTTTTTTTTTTGGTTGTGACAAGAAATTGTAAACGGTTCTAACTATTAAACTTTTTTTATGGATCAGTAATACCCGATAAATCTTATGCCAGCTTTTTATGTCTTTACAACGTGTAAAATAGAGCTCTACAGTATGTATTTGCTAATATACTACTAAGATTACGACTATTTTACACTTAACAAAGTCATCCAAACACAAGTAGAATACATTTTAAAAAGTGTGTTATGAATTGTTGTGTAGAACAATATTAAAAGATAAATCTGCACCAAGTATATTCATTTTGTTAAAAATACAAATTATAGAGCAACAAACAGATGTAAATACCACAGATTTCAGTTTTATATAAATACCAAATAATTGTTGTATGCAGAATTTAAAAAACATGGTGATTATACAGTCAAAAAACCTTTGTGAAAAAAACTGAAATAGTTTTACTTATATATATTAAATAAGTGGTTCTATCGGAAGATTTTTTAAACGTATTTGCAGGTATTTTTTTTTTTTTCGTAAATAAATAAGTTTTTCTTTTTTGTTCATAAAATTAATACAAAAACACCTTTTTTTTAAATAAAACATTTTTACGTTTGTATGTAAACAAGAATTACATGTATACGACCAGGAAAAAAAATAAAGTCACGGTTTTACGATCAAAACCGTTTTAAAAACTTATTTTATGTAATTTTAAAGTAAAACCAGCCGATATATATGCTAGAAAACAAACTCCAAATATGTATGTATGCGAAATACGCTTACAAACACAGGTAAACAATTAGGCAATCTTTCCAATGTTGTTGTTAGTGCGCATTTATATACTTTTATAGATTTATTTGTTGGTTAAGATTCAGCTCTGTTATATGGGTCAGCACTTTATGTAAAAACCAAGTTCCAAGATCATAAGAACTGTTTTTCGCATATACGTAACAGGCAAATTCATGTGCATACATGTCTATAAACGTGGCCGCGGGTAAAAAATATTACATTAACACGCAGGCGATATAAAAAGTGACATCTGAATATTAAAAAAGTAAATGAATTAAGACGAAGGCATGTTAACAAATTTTGGTATTTTCTCGGAGATATGATTTATAGCTAAACCACAAAAAAAAACAATCTGCAGAAACAGCTGAGTTTAAAATAAGCTGCATACTTATTGTTAAAGGACTCCCGGGCACATTCAACAAATAAAAAAACGGTTTTTATGTAATGGTCGTAAAAGAAAAGTAAAAATTTATGGTAAAATACCAATAGTAAGCATATTGGCAATATTGATTTTTCATGACAATTTTTTTGTTTGTAAATTTTTTGTAATTTAAGTGCACAAGTAGATACTACAAAAGGGTATCCAACTTAGTATACGCAAAACAGGTGTAAATCGTACAAAAAGGGTACTGCACGTTTCCTCATTGCCGTTCATACACCTGTGGATTCTTCTACTTGTTTTATCGTACTATTTGATTGTATCATGTGCGGTAAGGGTTTAAGTGTAACTTATAAATAATAAGTTTTATAACTTGTATGTACACATATAATGCACATTTTTGCGCCAAAGTTAAAATATACGCTTAAACAAAAAACACACCCACGCTTAGACACAAGCAAATTTCCAATACAATTTTAAATGGTCATGTAAATCGTAACAAATAAAATGTTTGATTGTGTCCGCTAGTAAATAGGGAATGCGTCTAGTTCTTCTAATAAATCTAATATGGCGCGTACCGAGGGGAGGGGACGGCGGATGGGACACCCCTTTTCAAACATTTTACTGCTTTATTTAAGGGGATACGTCTTTTGTTGTGCAGAGATTTTTTTTCATTTTAAGAATCTAAAAAAAAAAAATTATAAATATAAATCTTTTCAAAAAAAAATTATAAACGTCAAAACATCGATCTAAAAGGGGTTTAAGCCCAAATTTAACAAAAAACACTGACTACCCCTGCGTGGGTAAAAATTCTTAGGTACGCACTGTATCTAATGCTAGCAAAAAAATTTTTGTATACAAAACGTGTTTTCTTACCGGATGATTTTTTATTAAATTTATTAAAGGCTCCTGTCGTAAAAACAGTGTATTTTGGATTTTGTTTAAACCTTTTTGTTATACTTAAATGCATATTTTTTTTGCATAAAAAAAATTAAACACAAAAAAATATGTGAAAAAAAAGACAAACAATATGGGGTACTCTTGAGAAATACTGTATGTCAGGCATATATTTTTTTTATGGTATCAAGGCTACAGTACAAAGACCTGATTATATATCATCCAAAAAAACAAAGCTGTTTTGATCTTAGTAGGTAATCGTCGACTCGACTGAGGTACCTGTAAAAGTACAAATGGATTTTGAAGAAAAACTATATGCATTTAGCGCACGATGTAGCAAAATTGTTTTTTGAAGCGTTTTTCTATACTAAACTGCTAGTGGCTTTCCATTGTTCTGCAAATTTTGATAAATTTGTTAAATCATACCGTAATCTTGCATTTTATTAACTTTACGATGTGGAATAAAAAAAATATTATGTTTGAATTTATCTCAATGCAAAATTTTCCTTTTTTTTATTAAAAATTATTTTTTAAGAATTTAGTTTTTTTGTAGCTTAAACACTTCCAACAAATACAATTATGCTTTTTTTTTTTGCTTCTATCGTTAGAAGGTGTAATTATGGTATGCAAAAAATGTTGGAAGTGTGATCTGCTTCTATATAACACGATTTGATCATTTTTTTCTTTTAAATTATTTGCATCTTCATTTTTAAAAAGTTTTTTCTGAATTTACTACTACAAATATTTACATAAAAAAAAGATAAATTAAATAGTTTGCTTTAACTTATTACAATAATACAATAATACCCTTTTTTATTTTTATAAATCAAATTTCTTAGCTTTAAATTTTTAATGAAGAAAAGGTACGTGAAAATTTTTCCGTACTTTTATATAATCAATGTAAAAAATGATTTTGGCACGCTTTGTCATAATTGGAGGTCGTTTTCTTTTTATTAT
>JAQFYM010007163.1:0-10721 GCA_034694785.1 Agrenia bidenticulata
ATGTATGGGTATATCCCCGGGTACCCAGGTATTCAATTTTTTGCCTTTTCCCCCCGGTCCCCGGGGATTACAGTCGTCGGGGAATCGAAGGCCCTAGTTACAGCCTTTTGCACTTTACAACTTATGCAAAAGATTTATTTTCTTTTCTTTTACTATAATATATTTAGAATTTTCTAGATTAAATAAAAAAACAAAAACAAAAACAAAAACAAAAACAAAAACAAAAACAAAAATACTTACAAGTAATCTTGTGAATAAAGGTAAGATACTTATTCTATATTAAAAAACCTGGTAGGATAGCTCAACTTTCTATCCCGTCGGCTAGTAAAACGTAAACCTTCTCTAGAATACCTCCCCTGTACCCTCCCTCTTCACTTCCATGCCCCCGTATCCCCCTCTACTTCCGTTACCCACTCGTACCCATTTCTTCTGGGATACCTTACCCCCTTTGTCACCGCTCAACCGGCTTTTTTTTCCTTAAAAACCCTCTACCCCCGCTTCCCCTTTGTACCGCCTCTACCCCCTCTATTCCCTCTATTCCCTCTACGCTCTCGCATTCCCCTAATCTTCCTACCCCCTCTACCCCACACAACCCCACCTACCCGAAACAATTTTTAAACCCCTCTACCCTTTCCGTCGTGTCTTACCTTTGTACCTTTGTCCCCTACCTGTGTCCATGGACTCTCGTAATCCCGCCACCACAAGAACTGACTCTAAAATGCCCTGGTTTTAGAATATAATGCATGGCAATGCCACACTCATAAATTTTGTTCATATAATAATAAAAACGATATTTTATCTAAAACCTTTAAAGAGTCGACACCTATGCATTTATCACAAAGTAAAAAAATTTTAACAACGATTTTTTGAAGTTGATTATTGAAAGATGTAAATAATACATGTATTCAAAAATAAATGTCACTTATTAATGTTTTATATTTTTATTTTTTGTGTTTAGCGTATTGTAAATATACAATATTATTTGTAATTTTGCCATGTATATAATACTGTCTTTTTTTGCCTTTTGCATCTATAAAAGACATAAGTACACTTTTTCTATAATGAAGTTTCGGCAATCATATATGTATGCGTAAAAAAAACTTGTATTTTTTGCCTGTTTAAATTTCATCTTAACAACTAGCAACTTTTTTAAGCTGGTTGCCAGTGTAATAAGATGTATCACAAAGTACGTTTTTCGATTTATGCCAACAAATAAATTCAAAGAAATAAAATCATACAGACAACTAATGTTGTTTGTATTATGCATTAAAAAGCCTATACAAGATTGTATGTTTCTATTGTACATTGTAAAAAAAAAATAAACAACGTTTATATAATAATCAAAAACACGTTTACTAATTGCAAATGTATTTTACGCTTAAAAAAACATCCTTTTTTTATATTTTTTTGTGTTGCACTCAAAAAACAAAAATTAGTTGTTTATGTCGTAAAATGTTTATATCATGTGCGATATTTAACAAGAATAGCACATTAAAAAGTAAATCTGTTTTACATACAAGAAATATATATTTTAAACCCTGTGGACAGGCTAAAATTTTATTGTGTTGTGAACTAGTAAAAAAGCAAAAAAAATAGTAATTTTCAAAAAAATTCTACAACAAAATACAAATAGAATTTTTAATCGATAAAGAATTGTCAAAAAAATACGAAAATTGCAAAAAAATATTGTTATACATAAAAAAATTAAAATAAATATTGATTTCTGTCACAATAAGAGCAACAAAATGTTAAGTCTACTGCTTGTACACAGAGCCGGATATACATTTATTGGATCACAATTCATTTTTTTGTTTTTGTATTAGGTTCCCGTCTCTTTTTTCTGCATATGTGCAATGCTTAAGGCGTTGTCAAAAAAAATGTACCATTCAGAATAAAAAATGTTGCAGTTTTTGCATTATAACCAAATTTTGTGCAAATTTTGTATAGTAAATAAGGCCAGAGAGTTTTACAACTTAGCAGGGTATTGCTTTTATTGTTTTAACACATAGGTTTTTTGCTGTCTATAACCGTTTAATATGATGGAATGTTTGTTTTTGCATGCTATCATGTATAACATTTTGTTTTCACAGTTTTACATCTTCTTGTGCACCTTACTGCATGTATTTTTCATTATAGAAACTTTTTCTTTTTTAAGCCAATCACTTCTGCGCCTATAAAAAAATATTTCAATAATAAACGTAGCACAAAAAAAATAATAACATATGCTTCCACATATGACAACAATAGTTCAATATAGAAAGCCAATAAAAAAAACGTTGTAATTTGTATTTTTGGGGCTTTTAAGCTAGGGGCACCGGAGCTTCAATATCCAATTCCTTTTGAATGCGGCCTTGCATAAACACGAAATTAGCAATTTTTTGTTATTTAATATTTTTAAGATTAACATTTAGTAAAATATATTTTTGTCCACAATTTTTCCACAAAATTTACAAGAGGAAAAAAAAAACAAGAATCGTTTTATATAAGATGTCACAGTAAAAATAAAAAGACAAACTAAATATTACATATTAAATTATCATTTATTTGTGTACAATAAAAACATACAAATGGTAATGCATTTTAATTCACGCATTTTACTTCCGCATTATTATATTTTATAAGTGATTTTATACCACACATTATAAATGTTTGCTTATTCTTTATGTTAAGTCTTAGTTTGTATTATATCTGATTTAGGTAATAATGCGAATTTGCTTGATAAACGTGCTATAAAATAAATATTTTGCATACAAAAGCAATAAAACTTGGACGTATTTTATATATTCACTGTCTTAAAAGCATTAACCTAAGGGTATATATATTATAGAAATGGTTTTCAGTGTAATGTTATATTATATGTACTTTTGAAGTATAAATCATATAATATCTATAACATATTTTCTCAATACTAAAAAAAACAATAGATTTAAAAGCCAAAAACTACATAAAAGCTACTACAATAAGAGTAAGGATTGCACGCAATGTCATATATCAATAGGGTATGGCATAAAAAACCATTTTTATGTAACAAAATTTTACATACTACTGATTATTGGTACATTTTATCTGTTTAACTAGATTTATATTAAATTTTATTAATATTACTAAATACAATAACAATTTACATATAATAAAATAAAAAAAAAAATACGTTTTTTATTTTAAAAAACACAAATAAAATTACAAAATTGCATATTTTACAACAAAACACTAACAAAAAAGGTTCGTGTTTATCGCAGAAGGAAGAAAAGCGTATAATTATTTATAATTATCTATTTGGCGTGTGTTAACAGTAAAACGGCAAAAATACTAACGATTTATAATACTTTATAAAAAAATATATACTTTTTTTTTCTTTCTGTTTTAAATTTTTTTAAGTTTGCATCGTTCATGTTCATATATTGTCATTCACTCATTGTAAATATAATATTACTCAAAGAATTTCTAACGACTGTTGCAATTAAACTATCAACTTTAGCTCAACATGTTATAAAATAAATTAATTAAATTTGTATACTTTATTATAAAAACGTAAAAAAAAGTATTTTTGTGTATTTCATGTTGACTAATGTGTATGGTAATTATATCTTGTAATTAACAGACAGCATGAAAAATAAAAAAAATAATTTTACTATATAAAATTTAATGCATACGACCTTTTCCACGACATACATCATTAAATATTTGTAATGGATTTATCTAATAATAACAGTTTAGAGGAATCTTCTTTACTATAAAATTGGCTAAAAGTAGAATTGCCGTAAGTTTGTACAACAAAAGCGATTATTACCTAGCAATTGGCCCGTTTTAAGTATGCCCCGGCATTCCTGGTTGCCCGGCAGCCTGATGCTCGTGGCTGTCAGGTATAGGTATGCAAGAACGGGCAAATTTCTACAAAAATCAAGTATTTTTTACAACGCTATCGCTTAAATGCAAAAAAGAACTAAATATTTTTTTTTAACGAATTAAATTTACAAAGTCAAGAATAAAGAATAAAAGATAGTAAGAGTCAACAAAAAAATCGTTGCTTAAAATATTATAGTCAAACATTAAATACGCAAAAAAAAAACCTTTTTACGCATATAAATAGCAGCAATTATTTTACGATATTGAAACACATTAAATTATATTATATGATCGATTTTATTTATCTTACCCCAAATAAAAAATATAAACATTCATTCGTTCGCAAGGATGCTATTATGCATAAACCAATTACTTATAGGCTATGTTAAGGTCTATGACTTAATTCTTGCTTTTTTTCACATATAAAATAGGTAAACTTTTATTAATACCTTAATATATCCATTATGTAAAACATCAATAATGTACGATAAGATCATATGCACCGAATCTTTTGTTGCTTGTGCTAGTACAAAAAACAACCTGTCGCCATATCTACAATTCTCAGTAATTTTAAGTTTATTTGCATGAAATTTCAACAAGTGTAAAAAATGGGGATTAATCCTAATTCCACAGCTTTACCGCTGTAAAAAACAGTTCAATGAGTATTCCGCATTATTATTGTATATTAACTGCGACAACTACTAAACTTTGCTATTACTTTTATTGCAGCCGCAAAAACATTTTTCGGATAAAATAAAATTTTATACTTTCTTCTATCTATAAATTGCATAAAATTGAGTTTGAGTATACTGGTTTACGTTCGGATGTTTTTTATTGCTATATTTGCAAGTTGAAATATATGAAAGAGTAAATGCTTTTAACCTCCTCTTTTTGTATTTTTTCACCCCATTTTGTAGTTTTACACACCCCATATGTAATAAACACCCAAATGTAAATGTCGTGCCAAAAAAACATATTTAAAGTGGCATTTGTCACCCGGGGATACGTTTTTTGGATTTTTTAATCCGGAACATAGATCTATTTAAAAAAGTGGAAAAAAAATAAAAAATGAGGATAAATAAAAAAAAATAGTAAAATACTGTAATAAACTGTTAGTTTTTATACAAATCAGTAAAAATAGTAATACAAGAATAAGTAAAAAACATCAAAATTTTATTTCCCCGCCTAAAAACAAATGAGCAATATGTACATAATAAGAACAAAACGAAAATAACATCGAAAAGAGCCCGACAACACTAGGTTTTTTTATTCACAAGGTTACAGCAAAAATTATAAAAACAATATATATTGACAATTTTACTTTGAGCTAAAAAAAATCAATCCTTCTGAGAAGTGAATATGAAAAATTAGTGATAGTTTGACGACGCTTGACCCAATATATGTACATAAAATTGTGGCGCGCACAGAGCTATATTAAAAAACAATTAAAAATTACACAAAACCCCTTTTTAAAGTATTTACAAGTAATGAGTAAGTTTTGCAACTAAAAAAACTTTTTTTCTTATTTTTACTTTTTTTAGTGTATAAATGAAGCATTTCACACAAAATTATAAGCTTCATGTTTGGCAAGGACCTACTACAGAGTAGTTGAAAAACTCTTTGTCGTTGTTTTACTTACCCTAGACTTATATACATCTTAGATAATATTTAAGCGTTATGTAATAAAGCGCTTACTAAAAATATATTTTTATAATTCACAAGATTGATTTTTCAAAAAATCGTTTTCCACTCGGTTAAAAACATTGCCTTGTTTAAAATTTGCAATATTATATTGGTTGTCAAAAAACAACCAATTTACAAGAGAAGACTGTAAAAATGTACTTTTGCTACAGCAATAATAAACTAAAAAACCAAGGAACTAAAAAACGCACAAACACGTTAGTAGCATGGCCTACCAATTGCAATATAAATAAGAATCATACGACACGTATATACTGCAGAGGCGTTGGCAGGATTTTTTTGTGGAATTTTATTATAAAATGGGGGCTAAAAAATGAACTCCGTGAAAAAATTGATCATAAAAAAATATTTTCTCCATGTTTTTAAAAAAAAAAATTATCAAGGGGGGGGTTATGCTCAATTTTTTACCCCTTAATTTAGACCTCCCCCAACCCCTTAAATTCAGGCGTAAAAAATTTTTGGAAGGGGGGTTTGTCCCCCCTATCTCCCCCTAGCTACGCCTATGATATACCGTGATTTGAATCTGTTGATAAAAGGGTTTCAGTAAGGTTATAAGTGCCAAAAACTTTTTTACTGTTCAAAAAAAATTATCTACCATTGTTGGTTTACTCATCAATAAATACGCCTAATGTGTATGCTTTATGTACATATAACTTTTTTTTTATTACTGTTTGCATAAGCTTTATTGATTTAAGCTTTGAAAAAATTAATTTTGAATGTTTTTTTACATCTTCTTGTATTCTTTTACATTATTTATATAAAACATATAGTTTATTACAGTTTATTACTATGTTTTTTGTTGTTAATTTTTCTCAATATTTTTTGTGTTATTTTTTTTTACTTTTTTTAAATAGATCTATGCTCATATTTACAAATTAAAAAAACTTATACCCGGATGAAAAATGCCAATTTCGATATGTTTTTATGAGCGAATACTCAATTTGGGTGTTTCTTAAAAAAAGGGGGTGAAAAATACAAAACGAAGCAAAAAATTACAAAAAGGGGTATATAAAGCATTAGCTTATATATGAAGAAACATCTAAATGGCAGTTCTTGTTGTGTACCTGGTGTCAAGTTGGCATTTTTACGCTTTTTAGCTACGTTATATTTTTGAATCACTTTTAGTTATTTTTTTATAAATTATATTTTATTATATCGTAGTAAAAATTACGGCATTGTCACTTTAGCTTAGTATCAAAAATTTGAACACGGCATATCATAACAAAACTCACCACCCTGATGTATCATCTCTATATTACGCGATGCTACAAAAAAACATCTATTTGCATAACAACCATATAATATGTAATGGGTTGCGATGTATATTCATATGCAAGTATACGCTTTTATACATTTTGAGGCGAAAACAAATAAGAAACCTTTAAAATGTAAAATAAAAAAAATAGATGTATAAATTACCACATAAGGAATTGTATTTTGCAACATGGTATACTTTTTACTATGGACATTACTAAATCTATATAACGTGGAGACTTTTATGCATTTTAATATATGCATATGTGCTATTTTACTATATAGAAATTTTAGAAATAAAAAATTCGTGTCCTAATAGACCGAACTAAAGTTCGCTTATAACCACACTGCAGTTTTTCTTACTAACCAAGTTCAATAAAGCAATATATACGTGTAAAATATATACTTAATGTATTTTTTTAACTTAAAAATACCAAAATAACATTTATTATATAGCAAAACAATATACACCGTCGTATAAAAATACCTATCATATATATATTTCTAGTGGAATTTGCTATAATATCGTTTATAAAAATATTAGAAGACGAACATTTTATGCATCCGAAAACTTTTTGCAAACTTGAATTGTGTGTATATTTACTCTTGAAGCAATGTTATAGGTCTGTCAGAGTCAATAGACACAAAAATATAGTCGTATTTTAGGTATTTTACAATTTACATGCAAAGGCATTTTATAAGTAATCCACTTGTTATATAATTTGGAAAAAATTTATTATTGTAAAGATTTTTTTTTTGTGTTTTCATAGCAGAAAAAGTATATTATATTGTTAAGCATAAACAGAAAATATAGCTTGTGTTTTTCCAGCGAATCCTGGTATAGCCCGGCATCGCCCGGTATGGCCCGGTTGACCTGAAACACAGCAAAATGACCGTACAAGACTATGCCCTGATTTTTATGTTACCATGGGTATCTAAATTTGTAGGGCTCTCCCTCCATAATGACCAAATTGCAGGCTACCATTTTGGATAAATATTGGCCATGATGGTCGGTATTTTTGTATAGCATTGAATGTTTTATTCAAAAAAAAATGAGCATTATATTTCATTTACCGCATCAGATAGTTTCATATTGCCACTTTTCTGTTTTGCAGGTTTTGCTTTTTTTTTCTACTATATATAAAGCCCAGTTTTTAAATTTCTTGCTATTTGATATTCCAAAATTTAGGAATACTTTCTATTTAGAATTTCGGTATTTGGAATTTTAACTGTCGGAATTCTATATAAGAACCTTTTAATGTGTCAAATTCCGAGTATCTGTAATTCTTAGTATTCGAAATTCTTACTTCCAGGAATTACCGTGCATTTAGAATTATATTAATGAAACTCATATCTTGAGATTGCTGATTATTTAAAAAACAAAATTCACTGTATTTCTGAAATGAAAGATTTCGTAATATTCATAATTCAAAAATCTCGGTTTACAAATAGTAATAATTTTGACTATAAAGAATTAAAAAATATCTGAAATAAACATAGTAATAAATGCAAATAATCGGAATTAAAGTTACTCACAAGTATAAAAACTACGTTTTCGTATACTTAAAGTTTGACATAAACAGATTTTAAATACCTGGTTTTTCGAATATAAAGAATTTCAAATTTACGTAATTCAAATAGCAATAATTATTTCAAGTAAGAATTATAAATACACTGAATTCCGATCATCTTAAATTATAGGAAAAAATGGAATTAGAATTGTATAAATGCTACATTTTTATACATTTTAATCATCGAAATTCCGAATTTTCTTTTTGCAACAAAAATATCAATGCAATATGTATTACCATTATCCTTATATTCTAAAACACTCCGTAATTTACATAAAATACACAAAATCTACACAAAAAGCATTAAGCTTTAGATTCCAAAAAGTTTTGATTTTTTTAACGCAATAAGTAAAAGTTGTTAAGAAAATTATAATGTTTTCCCTATTTTTCCATAATGGCCATTATGAGGAGAGTGGCATTTTGCCTGGCCTTTTAACGCCCATCCCCTATTCGACACCCTGTTTGTTTACTGAATGGGTACTAAATATAATTTCATTATACCAAATCATATAAGTCTTCGGAATATGTAATACATCACAAAAAAACTATAAGTTCAAGCATTAAAAAAAAGTACGAATGATTCCTTGTTAAATGAGGTTTTTTTAAAATACGCTTTATACTGCCTATAATTACAGAAGAAAAAAAAAATAATTATAAGCCTATAAAGTATTTTTCGAAAAGAATCTATTTTGCTATAAAAAAAATCAAATATGATTTATTTATTTTTCTTTGTGAAGCAATATTAGTTTTTAATAACAAAAAATATACGAGCTAAAAAATATTTAATTACCTCGGGGTTTTTGGTTTAGTGGCAAAAGGCTAGTATATGGGTTCGCTACAAGTTTCATTCTACTAATTCATATTGTTTGTTATGATAGTTTTTAGTATGATGAAGCGGTCTTACCTTTTAGATTCCAAAAAAGGCATTGAAATATAATCGATACTTTTTATATACAATTTTTTGGCTTATATGCCTTTCTTGATAATAATTACATTTTCTATTATTATTGTACAAATGTTCTGAAAATATATTTAAATAAAGTTTTTTTGCAAATTTATCTATCCATGTACTAATTTAATACAACAAAAATAGCCGAATAGCGAGTTATATCGCATGCGCGGGTCGAAATTTAATTTGTTACAGCATAAATCCAACCCTTATTTGTAAAATGCATAGAAAACTGTTTGTTTAGGTATTTTGATATAACAATACTAACTTCATTTTAGTTAAAATTTTATTGTATAAAATTTTGTTGTATAAAATTTTATTGTATAAAAGTTTGTTGTATAAAATTTTATTGATTGAAATTTAGTGTATAAAATTTTATTGTATAAAATTTTGGCTTTATTAAGACTTTACAAGATATCAAAAATAAAGATAACGTTTTTTTAATAAAATTTAATCATCTTAAAAAAATTTGCGTTCTTATTTTCTGCACGTAATATTACTATGTATGTATTTAGGAATGTAAAAAAAATGAGGTATCTCTTTTTCAAGGTGTATTTTTTTTTAAAAAACATATTTCACAAGGACTTATGTTAGAAATGTTTTTGGTCTTATGTTTAAATTGTGGGTAGAAACAAAAATACTATATTATACCTAAATAAACACAAAAATGCTGTGATACACGCTTTAATGCCTCTTTTACACATTTCGGTCGTATAAGTCATGCAAAATGTGTTTTAATTTTTTTTTGACTAAAAGAAAAAAAGGTCAAAAAATAAACGAAATCACTCCATTTCTATATGAAGATGCTCAATACAAAAAACACGCATATTATGTTTTGTTTTAGCTTATTTCAATTTAAAGAATAATTCAGTGTAATTAATTTCTCCAATAATGCACTCTTTTAAATTAAATGGCAACTCTTGGGCTTTTATTGGACCTTAGTTTAACAGATAGAGAAAAATATAATGATGATTACATATGGAATGCAAAATTTTCCCTGTTTTTTTGGCATAAAATTTTTTAGTTTTAAATACTATTGTTTTAAATTTGTAAGTCGAAACGAGACCATTTTAATAATAAAAATACACAAATGACTTTTTAAAATGCCACAAATACTTTTTCTCTTTGGTATAAAGTATAAACATCGTAATGTATTTACTATTCAATACGATTTTTTTTGGCTGTATTTAGATTATAGTGCACGAATTTGTTCGTATCTTATGCAGCCATCGTAGATGATTAGATTCTTTGTTTATTTTATGCATTTGTGTTTTTGAACAATTTAAGCAATGACTTAATTTCTAGACACTAAGGCCATGTCCGGTTTTTTTCTCTATAGAGAATTTTTGGGGCGGAATTGCTTAAGATAATTCGGTATAGTGAAATTCTCTATAGAGAAT
>JAQFYM010007164.1:0-10720 GCA_034694785.1 Agrenia bidenticulata
CCTCATCCTTTTTGTTCTTCTAAATATAAAATTAATTAATTTTAAAGTAAATAAAAAAAATTTATAAGAAGGTTTACAAAAATAATTTTTTCCCTTAGTCTCTATTTTTGCGAAAATCGCCCCCTAAATTTAGACCCTCTGTAGTATTAAATAATGTCCACCGTGAAATAATGTCCGCATAAACCGTGCGCACAAAAAAATAATTGCTTTAAATCTAATAAAAACAAAAAAAGGATTGTTTATTACGTAAAAAATAAGAATTACTGTGTACTTCGATTCATAAAATTGCTTTCTAACATTAGAATTCACTAATTTTTCTTTCAATTTCTTGTGAATCATTGAATTGATGAACGAAAGGAGAACTAAAAAAAGAATGTAGTTGGTACGAATAGCAAAAAAAATATTAAATAGAGAACGAAATAATCCACAAAAAACCATGATAAATAAAAAAAAAACCGAAACAAAAACACTTATAAGATATAAAACCAATAAAGATCAAAAAGCTCGTAAAACTAATACTAAGAAAACAATATAATATAAAATCAAAGACAAAAAGCTAAAAAAAAACAAATGTTTTATAAGCAAAACTAACATAAAAAATGTATTGCAGCAACAAAAAAACAAACAAATTTTTACAACGACATTAGATGGTAAAAATAAAAGTTTGCAACTCTAACAGTATAGAAAATGAAAGTTTTTTTTGCAAAAACGTAACAGAAAATTATCCCTAGAACAACTCTAAAATGTAAAAGTTTTTAGGTAAATAAATGAACATTAAAAACCACAACTACCTGAGAATACAAATACAAACGAGCAAAATAAAAAAAATCACAATAAACTTACAAAAAGCGATAAAAAAAAAATTTAAAAATGTTGAACCATAAAAAGATTAAAAAAAATACAAAAAATAACGCATGCTTCCACGAGAGACAAATATATATCTTTTTTGCGTTTTTTTAATAAAAAAAAATCACGGTCGAAGTCTCATTTGCCAATAACAACGCGAGTTCAAGTAGAAACCTTGTTAGAGTTCAGAGCTTTAACTGTTAGAAAATTAAACGAGAGAACCTGCTTATGAAAAAAAATTTTGCTGCAAAACTACAGAATATAAGGTTTAAATTTGTTTCTATAAATGAAAAAAAAAATCATTCAAAACAACAATCGTATAGCATCCCAAATTAAAATGCTGGCATTTTTGTTGTTTCAAATATAAAATTGTTAAAAAAACATAAATCTTGATTTTTGTACATAAAAATTCGATGTTAAAATATTCATAAAACATAGGTAAACAGAAGTTTACAGAAAAATTTTAAAAGATTAACGGTCAAGAAAAGTAATAATTTGCAACAAAAATTCATTGGCCTTTTTACATTTTTAATTAGCTATAAAGTACTATTCAATCTAAAAAAAACTATCCGTTAATTTTCTCTTTTTTAAATCTAAATATTGTTTTTTTTGATCTAAAATATACCAAACAGCGTATAAAACGATTGTAACATCTTTTCTTAGAAGTATATCCAGAATCTGCAAGTTTAAATCAACGTTGTAATATTTGAAGAAGATGCAAAAATTGTGTTTTAGACAACGAATTTTTTTTATAAATAATAAGACATTAAAAAGAACGTTATAACAGAAGATGGATTAAATAATACAGTATTTTTGCTCCACGACGACCCAATGTCAGGACATTTAGGGATGGATGTTACGATTAAAACAATTTCAAATTATGTTTCTAGTTGTAAAAAGTGTGATTTTTTGAATCCTGTTAAAAAAGACAATCTTAGTCTTCATCTAATTCTCGTAAATGAGATTTTTGAAAAAATAGGTATAGATCTAGTTGGACCATTACAAAAACGAAAAAAAGGTAATGTTCACATATTTGTCTTAACGGATTATTGTATAAAATGGACGGTCTTAATTAATAGAAACCAAATCAGCGAAAACTGATTCGAATATTATTTATTACAATATTTTGTGCCGTTATGGAGGTTTTTAACTTCTTCAAAGCGATCAAAGTACTGAATTTTGTAATAAAGTAGTAGAAGATTTGTTTAAAATATTTACACCAAGTATATAACATCTAGTGCATACCATCCTCAGACAATTAGTCTTGTTAAAAGGTTTAACCAAACACTTTGTAGAGGTTTAGAAAGTATGTGAATGATAACCAGGATTACTGGGATGATTATATAGCTCCTGTATTATTTTCTTATAACACTAATAAGCACAAAATTACAAAAATGACACGATTATTGCTTATGTTTACAAAAACCCAATTTTATCATCTGCTTGTTCTGTGGATCTGCTTTCGTATCAAGTATAAAAAGTAAAAAATTGGTAGTTAATAATAATGCTAGAATTTCTGAGATTGCAAATATAAAAAACGCACAGAAAACAAAAAATAAGCATTGAAAAAAAAAACCATAAAAAAAATTCATTTAGGTGATGAAGTCTTACTACTTAATAGCAAAAAAAGGCAAAGAAGAGGCAATAAGTTAGATACTAAGTATAAAAAAACAAATAAAATTTCAGAAGATTGAAACCAAAATGTTTAAAAACTGCAAGATATTATGAGAAAAATAACAAAAAGATGTATAAACGGTGATAAATTGAAACAATATACTGAGAGAAGAACAATAATTTCTACTTTAAGCATAAATGACGACAGTAATCCTTCTGAACAAAATGTTTTACGTAAGAACTCTTTTTTTTTAAGCAAACATCAAAATTTTAAAAGTAGTTCGAAAGATGCTAATTGTTCAAAAAAAAGTTTGCGAGCTGAAAAATTCTAGAAAAAAAACAGGATATAACGTTAAAACAAAGATTTTTAGCGAAATAAAATCAGAAAGCGTTTTTCCAACTCAAAAGAATGATTTTATTATATTTCTGCGGTTTTTGTTCTCCTTTTGTCGTTTAAAAGTGCACGAAAGATTGGCTGTTATTCCAGAAGATATAGATTGTGATAACTAATTTAAAAAAATCTTATTGAATCAAAAAAACAAAAATGTTTTTTAGTAGATTAAAACAAACTAGTAATAGATAATGTTCGAACACAGGTTTAGAAATTTTTGCACTCAGATAAAATTGTTTACAAGGCAAAAAGTGGTAAACATCTGATAATATTGTGTCTTTAGAGAAAAATTGTTTTACGGTACGAATTTACGTATTTCATAAATGTTAGCACCTAACTTTTATTGGCAGATATCGATAATCCAATTTGGCTTTTAGATGATATTTCGAATTATAAAAACTATGTGCTAATACCTCATAATATGTATAATTCTTATTGGATATGTGCAAAATTAGACTTACAGGAGAAAAAGTTTTACATAATGAACTCATATTATTTTAATCGTGATGATATCGCACGTGAAATGCTTTAAAAAATTCGTAAAAAGTTTTTCCATTTAAAATAATACATGAAAAAGTTTTTTTTCAAAAAGATAGTTATAACTGTGGCGTTTTTATTCTAGCATATTTTTACAGACACGTTTTTGGTGTTAATGAAGAAAGATTTGACGCTGATAATTTTTGCAACCACTAACGGCATTTGTCTACACATTAAAAGTATTTATCTTAACGGCTATTTTGGATTTTTGCTTTAAAATAATTTTTTGTTTGTTTTTTGTTGCTGCGATACATTTTTTATGTTAGTTTTGCTTATAAAACATTTTTTTTTATTCTAACTTTTTGTCTTTGATTTTCTATTATATTGCTCTTTTGTTATTAGTTTTCGCGAGCTCTATGATCTTTTATTGGTTTTATATCTTATGAGTGTTTTTGTATTGGCTTTATTGGTATTTAATATGGTTTTTTGTTAATTATTTTGTTTTTTTTTATTATTTTGTTTGCTATTCGTACCAACTTTCTTCTTTTCTTCGTTCTCCTTTCGTTCATTAATTCAATGATTCAGAAGAAATTGAAAGAAACATTAATGAATTCTAATATTAGAAAGCAATTTTATGAAACACATCACACAGTAATTTTTATTTTTTTCTACTAAACCCGAAAATACGTTTCTTATTAAATTTTAAGCATAATTTTTTTTCATGCCCGGTTTATGCTGACATTATTTCACGGTGGACAATATTTAATACGACACCCCCTTAAACCCAAGGCGCAATTTTTTTGGGGGGGAGGGGGAGGGGGCTGCAGCCCCCCCCCTATATAACCCACTGGCCTAAATCCTAAGACTCAGTCTCATTATGAGGGTATTCTGTATATCAAGAACAAATAGCCACCGGTGGATCCGATTTTTATTGGTTAATGTCTAAAAATTAAAAGTTAAGCATTATTGTCTAGGATTATAAAACAATGGTTCTCGATAAGATTGTTTTATACTGATAGAACTTATTATAAAGGCTATTTAAACACAAAAAAAGAAAAAAAAATTACCAGTTAAATGTCATTTACTTCGTATAGATTCCAATCGCCGGGGTAGGGGTGGTAAATATATATATTTTTTTGTTTAAATTAAAACAGTTTATATTTTCACATCAAGAATTTCAACCTTATAAATTTACTCATTACACATGGGTCCTCTAAGTAAAGACTTTTGAATAATAGCATGGGTATAAGAGTTTTTCTCTTTTTTTTATTGTTTCATACGTGCCGAGCCTGTAAAATGACGTAAATTAGAAAATAAAAAAACTCAGAGTCCTACTGATATTATTAAAAAATCGTTTACCTAATGCTTAAATTGCGTATTTTTAAAGCACTTTAATTATTTATTGACAATAAATTTCTTTTGGCATTTTGATTGAGACGAAAGCTACTTTGATTATGAAAAAAGACCAAAATCAAGGTTTATCCATATAGATTTATCAAAAACAAATAATCAATCGTCCCGATATTATTCGATAATAGGCAGCGTACATATATGTATTTCTTTGTAAAATAGATTTTACATTCTGTTTTTTAAATTTCGTCTATAGACCATAAACCAGATTTTGTTTTTTTTTTCAATGTTTCTGGTTTTTTATACAACTTTTTGTTATATTTTAGGTAAGTCAGAGCAATAAGGGTTAAAAAAGTATTATATTTTACTTAAACTGTCTTATTTTGAACATCCATATAATTAAATTAAAATATATTTTACGTAGAATCAGGGGTCTCATAAAATTAATTTTAATTGCAATTATTGCAATCAATACAATTATGATTCCTATATTTTGCATTTTTTTTTTGTGACAGCTTATTGCAATGTATATTTACAGTCTTTTTTTCATTTTATGGTAAATGATTGCAATCAATTCACTTAAATTACTTTATTTTGTACCTTTTGTTGCAAAAAAAAACATTCAAAGCATTGTTATATTATGCAATTTGCACATTAAGTAATAACTAGATTTTTTTAAAAGCAAATTACAACTTTTTCTTCTAAAGGTTTATTGTGGGTTTTGGTTACATTTAATGACGATTAATATTTTTCCTTATTATTGTAAATTTTTCTACATAACTATTTAGAATAAAAAAATGCACCTATAGCCATAAAACTATACCATGCAATCAAATACTACAAAAACTTTTATATATTTTTTTTCACGCTAGACGATGAAGAATCAATTGCAACAAAAGTTATTGTTTATTTGCTCTTTTATTTGTTACTTATATTTTTATAACAAAAAATATTACTAAAAGAAGTTTTTATAATCAGTTCTACGTCATACAGTACTCATAGTCTTTTTTAAGCATTAAAAATAATGAAATTGACTTAAGATAAAAACAGGTTTAAAACTACTAAAACATTATTACAATAAATGGTTCGAATAATAATTTTCCCTTTTTAAGTGCACCCATAATTATACATATGCAAAAACAGATAGAAACATCACAAATTTAAAGCGAAAACTCTATTTTTGCAATCTTCAATTGATCTTTACTTGCATAATAAACATCAAAAATTACCAGGATATAGTTGCTTATACAGAAATAAATTTAAAAATAAAACGTTGCATATTTTGACAAAACAGAATGTTATTGCGACATATTTTTACAAGGTTTTTTGTATATAAATGTAAATGTTATATGAAAAGACTGGCAATTATTTACAATAATTGATTTTTCAAACACAAAATTGCAATAATTGTTGTTCGCTACAAATCAATTGCAATTTAATTTATGAATTCCATACGTAGAATGTTATTTAGAAAGTCAAGACTTCCAGCAAAAAATTTAACATAAATTTTAATCTTAATTTCAATAAGAATTTTTTTTACGAGATACTTTGCCCTTAGATTTTATCTTTGTATAAAATATTCTTTAATATAAATTACAACGGATAATACTAAAAAAGTAACATTTTTGATGCATGATTTAAGTTTCAATTTATTTTAATCATTTGCTTTGACATTATGGTTGAGAACATTTTACAGATGCCTTATTTTATAATTAATTTATTCCATTATCAATAATTTTTGATTTATACTAAAGTCTTATATAATTTATTACAAAATTGTGTAAAATTGTGATAATTTTGCATATAAGTAGTCTAATTTTTACGTAAAAATATAAATTAAGTAAATTATTTTATAGGAATTAAAAATATCAATGAAATACATTCAAAACTAAAAGCAACAAAATTTATGACTAAAAAAAATTTTATATGATTAAAAACCATAGTATTGTGCCCTTAGTATTGAGCAAGACTAAAACCCATGAAGTAATTTGTAAACTTTTTTAAAAGAAAGATCAAGCAAAGGTCTTATAATTGTATTTTTAAATTGTGTTCTTTTTTTTCGTAAAATATATTTTCTACAATGTCAATATTATTAAACAATTTTTAGAATCTATTGTAATTATTAAAAATATATAAAATTATAAACAATTTTTTAAAAAAAATATAAAACAGTATTATTTATTTATCTAAACGTTTATAACAGATCTGTGACCATTTAGCTCGGAAGCAACATTTTAATCCTATAAAAAAAATACGCCATATTTTATTGTTTTCTATATATAATTTTTGATGCTTACAAAAAAAATAAAAAATTAATGATATTATAATAATATAAAAATATAATGCAAATAAAAAGAATTGCAAGTCTTTTAATAACCAATATTAACAGATCTGGCGCATACACTAGTTTTTAAGCAAATTTTAAAACGGTTTTAATTTAAATTGTAATATTACAGACTTCTACATTTCAAAAGAGGTAGATAATTATTATTATAAGTATATGGAAACTTTTTTTGATTAGCAAGAATAATAAAAGATAATGCACGGTTTTTTAAATACAGAATAAAAAAAATTGCTCCAGTGACTTTAAAACGTCTATATTGGTAACATTTACCTGTACAAAATCGATATAAAAACAAGTTATTCTTTTTTTTTTTGTGTTTTTTTTTTTAATTTTGGTATATTTTAATTTCTTATGTAACTAATAAAACACATATTTGCATTTTTTTACTACAAAAACGCGGAAAAATCGGGTTTTATTTTTCTTGCACGAAAAATACACAAAAAATATAAAAACGCTGTAGTTAGCATTTTCGAGGCAGGGTTTGGTGTACCAAATGTTTTAAACTATTTTTACGAATGCAAAAAGGGCGATATATATATGCGTAGAATTAGGGCAAATATTTGCGTTGTTTTCTTTTTTTTTTTTAAAAAAAAAATTTAAATGCTTTTTTACCTTGTTTCGATTTTACCTATATTTCAAAGTTTTTCAAATATTATTATAAAAAATCGAAAATATATAGCAAGGATATAGTGAAGATATATTTTCAGGCGAAGTCATGTTTATATGGTGTATTTTTTGACTGTATATTTGATCTGCGGAGGGAATTACTTGCACCTTTTATAGGCTTAATAAAAAGCCACGAACAAACGGAAAGCAAAAAATAGGGAAGCTTAGCCATTTTACCTAATATTATGCATAGAAAACATCATAAAAATGTCAAGTATGTTATTTGACCTCTTTTATCGATTTTATTACTTTAAAAGTATGTAAATCACGAAATAATGTATTTTCTTTAATCCTAACGATACAAAAACCTTTTGGTATTACTTAAATATGGTTTACCCGCTGCTTGCTAGTGGGCTCGGTATTTATTTTAATAGAATACAAAAATTAAGTTTTTTTTTTTTGCATATCATTATTTTTCCATTTCATATTTATATATAAGAGCAGGTATTTCTTTATTTTGAACTACTACAAAACTTTTATACTTTCTTTTGAATATTTTGCACCCTTAAAAATGGCTGAATCAAACAAGAATTAAGTTAAAAACACTCAATGAAATTTCTGAATTTTTATTATCCGACCAAATAAACATCAAAATAATAATTGATAAAAATACTATAAAAGTCTTTTCCTTTTATATTTAAAACTGCAACAGTATTTGTGCATTTGCTGCAAAAAATTCCTATCTCTTCTTCAGTAGCCAGAGGCGGTTTAGAGGGGCACTGGGGCCATGGCTCCCGGGCCCCCGGCTTAAGAGGCCCCATAAATAAAATATTTATTTTTGTACAGACTTTTATAAAGAGAATAAATTTTTGTCAATATTAGCATAAAAAATGATTCATATATATTTATTTACAAGAAATCAGAAATATTTTATTTTTCTTTAATTTTGATTTGCATTAGATGTTTTGCTTAAATGGTATTGTGAGATAAATACAAAAATAATTGTTTTTAAATATTTTTAGGACGTGTACTTTACTCTGGTCATCAAAAAAAAAGCTGTTATTTTTGTCGTGCAAATTCAAAAAACCTTAAAAAAACAAGTGTGAAAAAAACTACCATAAAAAAATATAAGTTTGCAGCATTATGTGTATAAAAAATACATAGTAATGTTTTAAATTTACATAAAAAAAATACACTTACAATACGCTCAAAATCTTATGGATTTGCGTTATTAAACTTTAGAAAAAATACTACTTTTATGCAACCATAGTTGTTTACGCAACATTTCAACCCTTGGTTAAAGCATAAAATTACTGTTTAAACACAGTTTTTTTACTCACGAATAAAAAAACTATGTGGAATTAATCCGTTTTTAGTATAATATACGTCATTGTTTGTTTTGCTGCTTGCAATTTACCCATGAAGTATATATATTTTGTATTGGTAGACGGCATACCAAAATTTATATACCTCTACCACTCGAAGAACTCGACGCTAATACTTATTTACAACAAAGTTATAAAACAAAAAACAAGGTTCCTTAGTTTTTCTGTTACATCGTATTTTTTCAAACGCAAAATTACACATATAAACGTTAATCGTTTAAAAAGCAAAAAACTTTAAAAAGACCGAGTACAAACGATTTATATGTTATATGCATATCATAAATAAATAAAAAAAAACATAGAATATCCCGCTGTAATTTTTGCATTGCCTTAATGATTTTTGTAACAGTACATATAAAAAAATTTATTGAAAAAACATATAATAAAAATAAAATAGTATTTTGCCTTTTTGACTACAATCTGCATACAACTGGACGTTTCCATACACCCACCACGGTATAATAAAATCATAATAATATTTAAGTTATCGTTTCTTGCGTACGAATCAGCACATTAAAAAAATTTTTAATTGGCAATCGACGTTAATTTATTTTTTAGATCTGTAAAATCAATTTATAAGAATTTATTTTTTGTGTTATTAAAATGATTATTTCTATATATTTATTAAAAAATAATTAACGTGCAAAAGGTAAAACAGATCTTTAATTAGCAACAAAAAGTAAAAAAAGAAGGTGGAAAACTTGAGCATTTTCTAAAAATGCAAAAATTAGACACAGTATCTAATTAACTCAAACACAAAAAACAATGTATACAAAAAAATGAGTAAGTTTATAAATTTCTACAACGACACGAATCGAAAATAGTCGACTGTAGAAAAAAAAGAAATGGACAATTTCATTAAATAAAAGCTATAAAAAAAAGAAAAAAAAAGGAAAAGCTTGTAAACTAAGAAAAAAGTACGTAAAAATAACTATAAAACATAAAATAAACTTAAACAGTATTAATAGTATATTTGGAATGCGGTTAGATTAAGGTAGGTTCCGGGCACGGGTTATAGTTGGAAGTAAAAAGAAAAACCAGCCCTATTAATAACATCTTTATAGTTTTTATAGTAGCAATGTATGTATATTCATGCAGAAAATATTTTTTTACTATTTTTTGTTTTTAATTCTTCTTAAATCTACTCAAATTTGCATTTTTTGGCAAATATTGCACATACTTATTCTAAAGCATTTGTCGAGTTGTCCACAACTCTTTACTATACAACTTGCATATAAATTTAACGCTACTAAGGTAAGATAGATCTTTAATTGCAGAAAAAACATTTTAAATATAAAACTCTACACTTTTTTTAGAAAAAAAAAGCATTAAACATATATGGTCAAGACATGCAAATTTTCGAAGACGTTAAAGCCTTTAATAAACTACTATTGTCATTTACAACACATACACGACAAAAAAATATGATGCTATCATGCTTACTATACTTTTTATAATTAGTTTTGATTTTGTTTACATATCAAATTTTATAGATCTCGTATAAACAGTAATTCTAAAACAAGACTTTGAACAAAGCAATTTTTTTATTTGAATGCATTTTAAAGAAGGGGCCCCAAAAAAAAGTGCCCCGGGCCCCAATTTTGTTAATCCGCCCCTGTCAGTAGCGGACTAAGGGGGGGGCAAAGGGGGCATTGCCCCCCCAGGGGTCTTCTGAAAAGGGGTACACTTTTGGTTTTTTTGTGATAA
>JAQFYM010007165.1:0-10720 GCA_034694785.1 Agrenia bidenticulata
AATCACCATTTTTTATTCTTATCTTGATGTTTTCACCATTTTTCTTTAAAAGATCAATTTTTTAAATAAAAATTTAATTGTTTCGGTTGTAGATTGTGAAACAAATAAAACAGGATTGTTTTCCATTGAAATTACCAAAATGATTGTTATTTGTCTCAATATAAAACAATCACGATGACACAAGTGTTAAACCCCCATTTTTACAGACGGACACTTTTTGACATATAGAACACTTTTTGACTGTCAAATAGTGTTCGACCGGACACTTGCGACAGTCGAATTTTGTCCGGCTGGACACTTTTTGACGTCGAAAAGTGTCCGGCCGGGCACTTTATGATGAAGGACACTTTTTGACGATACAGGGGGCACGTGTCTTTCCCTGCCCTCTGCCCCCTTTCCCCCTGCCCCCTGCCCCTGCCCCTGCCCCTGCCCCTGCCCCTGCCCCTGCCCCTGCCCTTGCCCACACCACTACCAACATTGCCCTACATAAAACACATTTATCTCAGCGATAATAGCAAGTGAATAAGAGTGAGATGCTTAGAAAATTGTTGTATTAAATCGGGGCATTAACGCTTGTTTACACTTTTTGGTATGACCAAAATAAAGTTCACTGAAAGTCTTGGATTCTAAAAAGAAGTGCCAAAAATAAAATTGAACAGAAAAAACCCGCAAAAAAGGAAAAGATTAGAAATATTGTTATCTATCTTAAAACAAGCACTTTAAACGAGAACTCACCAGAGCGGACCATATACCTACTTTATTTCACAAATTATACACGCCAGATTAGAGAACTAAAAAAGCCACAACACTGATAGTAACGATTACAAAATAAACCACATAATAAATGGAAAAATTATCCATCACAAAAAAGTAGTAAATCACGTTTTTCTTAGCCTTTGTAATTCCAAATACAACAGAAATTAAATCCTATTTTACTAAAAATGCACAACCTTAATAATTTACATTAATGTAGAATAAGACTGCACGGGTAGACCTGAACTCGCCCTTACAACTAAAAATCTGCACGAGGTACCGGACCGCGGTCCGGTCCGGTCCGATTTTAACTTGATATTTTTAGTATAGTGGCAGATTTGACAGTCATTTTTTTTCGCATCTTGTTACGGTCCGGTCTTCCAGTCCGGTTCTTGTTACCGTTCTGGTCCGGTCCGTTTTCGTTTTATTTTAACACAAAATGTCCGGCCCGGTCTGATGCAGACCTCTAGTTCCAACTAGAAAACTGCATCAGACCGAACCGAAGCGGAAAATTTGTGTAAAATAAAAAAAAACCCGGACCGGTCCGGCAACAAGAACCGGACCGGTACAAAATGCGACAAAAAAAATGTTAAATCTGTCACTAGACCACAAAAATACGTGTGGAACCGGACCGGACTGGACCGCGGTCCGTCTCAGTTAGTGCAGATCTCTACTTCCAACCCATGGTAAAAAAATACAAAACCCGTTCCGTAAAAAATCGGTTCATCTGCAACCCGTCAACCCATTTACCAGATGCATGACTGGGAATTTTACAAATGAGGTGGCTCTTTTTTACAATAAAACAAACAAAATACAATTTTTTTTTTGTATACGGTAGTCCTACATGTTTTCGATTAAATTATTGGTTAAAATGCTTTAATCTCGGATTTCATTAAAATAATCTCGTCTAAAAAATACCAGTTTTATGGGAAGACCCAAAAAAATTTTTTAAGTAGGATTTGACGCACCTATTTTCATACGTCCTCTCTTTGCGTTTTGCAGTATAATACAATATTTTTTACTTTACTGTAAAATATTTTTTTTGTAAAAAAATACTTAAAATGGGTTCCATCGCTAAATTTTTGCATTGTAAAAGCTTAATTAATGCGTACTATAAACAGAAGAAAAAACAAAATTTGATGTAGCGCAGAATACCTTGTGTTTTAGTTTAGTTCCTTGTGCATATTCCTAACTACTTAAACATATTCTTGCTTTTACCGGGTAAGTTCAATTAAAAAATACAATATAAACAAATTTATAAAATAAGTTGCACATAAACTAAGTGTGTTACTTACATAATATATTGCTTTTTGCGTACTTTTTTATGTTTTTGCTTATCTTATGACGTGAACAGTAAAGGGTTGCAAAAAAAAGGGAATAAAAGATCTTTTCAAAAAATATGACACATCTATAATATTTTTTTTTGTTTTTTGTTACGTTTTATACTAAAAATGCATCGATAAACTGTAAAATTGGATTTCTTTCTGTTTCAAAAAAAATACCGTGTATAAATGTATATAAAAGACAATAACGTCTTATAGGAATTTACACAAGATAACCTGCTCACAGGTTCAATCTAAAGTGTGTCAACGTAATTTTACGTTATATTTTCGTTGTTAGCATGTATAAAATATAAACAGTAGTGGTTTATGTTAGATTTTTGCAAAAATCATCGCAAAAACCATAAATGTTTATAAATTTATCCCAGTTACAGTATTTTTTTATGGTCAGGTGTTTTTTCCGTAAGGGTTCCACTCGATTCGTATATATTTTATAACATAAAATCATCCATATATATATATTTATGCTCTTTTAACGGCTAACAAATCTTTTTTTGGCATGACACGTCATTAAGCAACAAATTTACTTGTTGTTCCAAATGGCATTTTTATATGAAACTCGTTGTTAAAAACATGGTGAGTATAACCTAAAAGTAGTATCCAAAATATAAAAAAAGCGATATAAGCTGCAAGCACACTCTGCCAAAAATAAAAATAAAATATTTTGTGTGGCCTAAGTATAAAGTTTGCATAATTCTGTTATAAAAAAATATGGATATTTTTTTCAAATATATGTAAATAAAAAACTTAAAAAAAAATTTCAATATTTAAAAATGGACATGTGTTTTATTTTCCTTTTGCAAATTTTATAACAGATTTTAATAAAACTCTACATTTTTATTTCTTTTATTAAGGTGATCTATATCAATATTGCTCATGTTTTCTCTTAAAAATCTACAAGAGCAAAATTATCTACGGATGTAATTCAAATTTAGATTTTGGCATGTATCAGATCGGCTAGTCGGCTTGCTACTTTATCTATAAAAAAATGCACAATTTTTTAAAAATTTAATGATAACCCCAAAATCGTAAAATTGACAAGAAAATTTCGCGAGTTAAGCTTTAAAGAATTTTCACCTTTTTTTTGTAGATAAAAGACCCCTGAATACAAAACACCCATGCTAAAAGTGCCAAAAATATGCAGATTTTGCTTCAGTTCATACTTATGTCAGTGTGTTTTTTTTACTGTATAGTATTTCCAATGTCAATAATGTTTTTAATTTTTAGCTTTTTAAAACAAAAGCTGTATGAAAAAAACGTTTATGCCGAAACTTTGTGACAAGTGTAATGGCAAACAAATACAAACTTGTACAGAAGATTTGGCCTTACAATAGATTTACAACTCATTAGTTAATACAGCTTGCGGGCAATCTGACCCGTGAGAAAAAGTTTAATACCGACCCACTCGGGGGTCAGGTGCGGGTCGGACGAATTTCAGGAAAAGTTACAGACCTCTAATTTCGAAAAAAAAGCCACGAGGTATACACAATAATAAATTTGTGTAACAGAGAAAACACACTCGAAAATAAAAAAAAATAATTTAGACAATGCAAAAAGACCAAATAAAAACCCCGTAACAAAATCTTACATTGATTAGAATAAAATATAATTTTGAAAAAAGCGACTGCCATTTCTCCATTTAACCATAAATTAAAAGCAAAATAATTCCTAAAATGCTTTAGATCTATATGAGAAAATAAAAATTAGATCATTCTAGTATAAATTTACTTAAATTATAGTTTACAAAGTTTGTTTTTTATTCAGACTGGAGATCTGCACTGGACCGGCAAAAACCAAGCCGGACGGCAGTCTTGACCGGTTCCACACGGTTTTTAAGGTCTAGTGACAGATTGCAAATTTTTTATTTTTTGCATCTTGTTACGGTCCGGTCTTTCGGTCCGGTTCTTGTTGCCGGTCTGGTCCGGTCCGTTTTTTTTTATTTTACACGAATTGTCCATCCCGGTCCGGTACGATGCAGACCTCTAATTCAGACTACGACGGATCAAGCATTGTTTTTTTGCAAGTACGAACTAGGGGGTCCAAATTTTGGACGAGCCGCCGGAATATTAACTTTTTTTGTGAAAATTTTTTTGATACCTCTAGTATTTATTTACTATGTTTTATAGATAATAATGACATCTATTACATGTTTTTATATACTTCATAAAATACAATATTTCAAATCAATCTTAGTTTTGACGCGCGCTTCAAATTTTAATACAAGCTCAACAGCTGCGCTTGCGGCAGGCGTTAATTAAAATAACCTTTAAAGTTTATTGAATCGATATCCAGCGAAGGTGCCCTATTCACTGCCCTAGTGGTTACAACCACAACACCAAATACCCAGGGACCACAGAACCCAGGTTGCTAAAAAACGATTTTGTAAAACCCGGACCCGATCTTTGATAAAAATTACCGTAAAGGCGATAGACTAGACTCACTGTACATCCAAATGTTTTTTTATTGTGTTATATACAATTACTACTATAAAGTATATAATAACGCTGTGATGTTACTTTACATGTGGGCATATTGGTAAACGCTGTGTTTTACTTTTTATTAAAGATTAAAAACATTTTTAGTGATTCAGTTATTAGGTAAAATATAATTAAAATGCATTGTTTTTTAGTTGATAAATGTACAACAATTAAACAACTAGGGTTCGTTACATATGGGTATGAATAAAAGTATTTTTGACGTTATAATCGTATCAAGTTATAAACATATTTATTTTTTGAAAGTGCATATGTATAATAAAAATTAAAAAAGGCTAATACATGTGTGAGTCAAAGTTTTCTATACGCAAAAACAGTAGGTTCTTATACACAGCTGTCTTAGCCTGTTTTTTTCTGTGTTTTGTTGTTTTGTTGTGGAATTATAGTTTTACTACACATTCAATTGTTGTTAAAAATTTGTCTTAAAATACATGCGTAACTCGAAAAAACACTTGAGAAGCGATTTTACATACGTTAGTCGTACTCTGTATAAGATAATTATAACTAGGGTGAATTAACAGCATTTGAGTGCAAACAAAAGCATAGAAACAAGTCAAGACAGCAGTTATATACAATATTTTGTTGTAAAGCATCTGTATATAATATTTTTTCTGTTTATACATTTAAACCCTGAGCTAAAAAAAGTACAGAAAATTTTTATTTTTACACTTTAAGGCCGCTGATAGAGTTTGGCACAACATGTGTAGATATTTGACGCTTATGGCGCGATTTAAGGCTGTAGATCTTCTATTTTAATCTTGGTAAATTTTATAGCCAAGAAAAAATATTTTTATTGCTTTTATGCTTTCAAAAACAAATTAAGCAATCATAAGATCAATTAAAACCTTTTAAAAGATTTCAATATTGTTTCGATGTCTATAAATGTTTGATAGAGTACAATTATCTATTATTGCTGATATATAAAAAGCATATAAAGAGAGAAAAGGCATTATTTAAAGAATATATACGTTACAATGACAAGCTATGTGTTTCCTTACTTATATCACCATTTTTCCTACTAAATTTTAATAATTCTATTTCAATTAAATAAAAAACTATAACATCTGTAAACCATATGCGAACCTTAGCATATAACAGATTAGTGCTTATTAACTGTATATCAAAATTTTAGTATACAGCACTAAATCCGCACTCGGCGAATGTAAAACCTACGCTATTAAATGCGAAAACCACTTTAAAATTCAGATGCTAATAAAATTTAATTTTGTAGCATTCCGCTCTCACCGATCTACTTTTTTAATTTTAACCTTTTTTATTTATCATATTTGGTTTTAAAATAATATATGGAACAACTTTTTTACTACAATACTGCAAAATATACTATTTTTATACAAATTGACATTCTGAATTGTTTTATGTGCAGAAATCGTTTGGCAATATTAACAATCCATTTATACGTACAGTTCTGTAATTTTTTAGTGACCTGTTTCTTATTTTAACTCATGATGTGCTTTTAAAATTTAATTAAAAAAGAACAATGCACTATTAAACTTTTTTTTATATTGCCGTATGTGCTCAAAAAATACCTCGGGGTGTAAAAATCTAAAAAAATAGAAACCTAAAGCTCTTGAGTATAAAATCTAGTAAAAAAATTTTTCGATCGCTTTTTTGCGCCAATATTATATTATTTGGCTTAGTGCTTTTGATTATTTTTTACATTGTATCTTTTTGATGTTTTACGTTGTATTAATTGACTTTGAGTGTTGAACACGGCTTTTAACGGTGTATAGGACGTAATTGCGAAAAAGAGCTCATAATACAGCTCAACTATCTTTTATTAGCGACCGTACGTTTTTTTAAGTCTGATATATTTTTTGCATATTCATGTCCCGTTTAAATCGATGAACATGCATAATGACTCTAAAATAATACTAGGCCTCTAATTTTGGGACAGGTGTCTATCGATATGACGAACCATTCGTTGCAAAACGGCAAAAAAAACCATATATACGTAAATTTGTTTTTAGGTATCGGTAAAATAATTAGGGTAAAGTCAACAGTATATAGTATTTTCATAATGCGTTGTACAGTAGCGGTTTTTGGGGGGGGGCAATTCCCCTCCAGGCCCCATACAAAAAGGGCTTATATTATATTTTTTTGTGGCAAAAAATTATCATGCGCTAAAGTAATGTTTTTTTATAAATGAAAAGCTTTTATAAACTTTTTTTGACGTATATGTCGTATGTATAAATTAATTAATTGTCGTTTATACTTACTTTTTTTTGCTATCCCAGAAAAGTCGTTCTTAGTCCGCCCCTGTACTTGTAGCAACATTAAATGCAACTTTAAAAACACGTAATCTTAAAAAAAAAACCGAAGATACGCACGTCCTAAATAGTATTTTATCCTTATAAATGCGTGTCATAAATACAAAAATATTTTTTTTTATGTGCTTACAATACAAAGACCCGTTTTTTTTATATTATACGGAAAAAATTAACAAATTGACATAATATTCTAAATGCCCATACTTTGGGTATATAAGCTACTTATTAAATTTGTTGGTAGCATGGGACAACAGAAATAATATTGAAGTATAATGCATATATTTACACGTGTATTTCTTATGTAATAACGGGGTTTAGTTCGTTTCTGTATTTTCAAGAGTCTGAGTTCATGAATGTAAATTAAATATTTAATACCAATAAAAAGTTAAACCAGAACTTAATATAAAAATTTTTTTAATGTTGTCATGTAAAATTATTTTAGTCAAATCCAAACTATACAGGTATGCTTTACTAAGGTATTGTTATACCCTTTTCTACACGTGTAAAATTTTTATCTAAAGTATTTATACGGAACAATATTTTTTCAACTAGGTTTATGAAGCCTTTTATATTTGTATAGTAAAAAAGTCTAATATACTGCAATAAAGTCAATTGATATTTCTGTACGAATATGAACATAATTATAGTTACTACGTTTCAATTTACGCAAATGAAGCAAATCTCAACCAATTTATAATGTTCTTTTTGTAGATTTACCTTTTTTAAATACATTTGTTATTCTCTTTTTAGATAAAACAAGCAGTTCTACGACAAATAATCTATTTAAAAAGTTCACGAATAACGTAGAATAAAATTATGTTATAATCGTCAATTCAAGTTTACAAAATTGGGTATGGCAATGGTAGCGAAATTAAATATATTGTACTAGATGCTATTTATATGTCGTTATTTTTATTGTGGTTTATGAATAAATATAATCCTTTTACGCAAGTAGAAAATAATATAAAGTGAGTCATTAACATAACATACTATAATTTAAAAAATCTTTTTTTAGATTGCAATAGTATCTTGTAGAATGCAGCGTCTACGATTATATTACGCAATTTAAACTTAACCAGTGGCGTACCGAGAAATTTTTGAGCCAACGGGAGTCAGTATTTTTTTTCAAAACGGGCTTATAACCTTGTTTTTCGATGTTCTAAAGTTTATAATTTTTATTTGAAAAATTTTTGCAAATTTTTTTTTTGGATTCTTAAAATAAAAAAATCTCCGCACAAAAAAAAGACGACCCCCCCCCCTACATTCAGGCGTGCAAAATTTTCAACAGGGGGTACACCCCCCCTCTTCACTTCCCTCGTTACGCGCCTGCACTCAACTATATTATTATTACAATCAAAAAAAGCTTTATCCAAAAAATATAAATTAGGAAATTTCAAAACAATGTAGCATTTTTCCTAATATCTTATAAGACTTAAATATGATTTGATACAGAGCATTATGATATAAAAAAAGTAAATATCTATCTTGACTTTTTAGAATTTGTTACAAAAAAATAAGAGATAAATAATTTTCAAAAAATTAAAATACGGCATGTATAAATACATAAAAATCACGTGGACTAATTTTTTAAAGGTCTTTTACGTAAATCATTTTTACAATATATCGATTAAAAAGTCATTCGTTCACAATTAAATACATTCTACAATAATATTGCAGGGTGGTGTACTGTTTAGTATCAAAACACAAGATCACGTATCCTGTCACTAAATTTTTATCTCATATGCAAGTCAAATAAAGAACTTTTTTTAAGGAAAAAAACCATAAAAAAAAAACTTGCTACAAAAGTGCACTTGTTATGAAAACAATGTAGAATTATGCTTGCATTTGATTTTTGCAAACTTAAAGTGTTTTCGTATGCACAAAAAAGATTTTGCAGTAGCTTTTTATTTTTATAACACTAAAAGCCTTTTTCAATTATTAAAAAAAAATCCCTTTTCCAGATTATTTTTCTAAAATGAATTTTCTCTTTAAGCATTGCATATTGCAATATCTCTAGATTTCTCCATGTATAAAAGTTATTTTTTGTTTTGACATTGACCGAAATATGTATAAATTAGATATAGCAATAATAAAGCGTTATAACGAGTTAACACTTACAACTTTGTTAGTTTTTTTAAGCAAAAAAAGTGTATTTGAAAACCACAAATAACTCAAAGCTTTTTTGGCTTAACAAAAATACCAAAACGCAATAGTTGCAATTTAACGACCTTTTAAATTATTGGGCGTATCCCTCGTCTTAAATTGTATAAAAAAGTTACACATGTTTTTGCATGTCGAAGCAAACATTAATACTCATATTATATGTAACTCTTTTTATCAAAACTTCTTTTGACCCTTATATTTTTATTTCTACTTTAATCTTGCGAAAAACATAAATATTGTGTGTCAGAAAGCCAAAAAGAGCCAATTGAGTAAACAAAACTTGTCTTAGTATACAAAACTTAATTTTATACATAAACAGCTGCATTCTATACGTAAATATTGTATTCAAAATAGTTAGTTAACAAAAACAAAAACTTTTTGTTTTTTGGTACCTTTTTTATCTTTAAAACGACTTTCACTTTAGGAAAACAGCTGCTTTAACAGATATTACCATCTGCAATGCCAAATTGTTTGTTTGCAGTGTAAGTATAAAGTCAAGCAATACGAGTTTCGATGTTTATAATCCTGAAAACACCTTTTTTGGCAAGTTGCATTTATAGGATTTATTTTTCAGTTTATTTTATTTATTGGCAGCAAACTCATTTGTTGTGTTTAGCTAGCTAATGTGTAGCATTCTAATATAACTTAAAGTACAGGCAAGTACATATAAACAAATAAATTTTTTGCCCATGCGCTCTTCCATGGTTTTTGTAGTGTTTTTTTTTGTACACATAGTGGTACAAAACTACAATAAGCGGACGACAGACTATTATGCACTTTTTTGATTTAATTATAGGTATTTTGTTCATGGAACTGCAAATTACACATAAATTACCAGTTATACTGTAGAACCCCGTCCAACCATACGTCATCTATTTAATATGATTGTCCTAACCGGTAAACCAGTGTTGATTACTTTTTAGAAAGTATCCGTATTAACTTTCAAATTTTAGAAATTTTTTACTTTTAACTGTTAGTACATGTAAAAGCCAAACCTTTACAAAAAATAACAAAAAATACGTACAATCGTACGTACAGGATGGTAGCTTAAGCCGAGTGCCGAGGAGGTGCGGCTTCTCGCATAAAAACCAACAATTGCAGTGGTTGTTAATAAGAAGCTGGTGTTTGCCGTGTTTTTTATACAATAAATGTCTTTAAAGACAATTTTTCTTACACAAAAAACACGAGACTTGTTACTCAAAACATCTTGGTTTTGCCCATTATTTTTGCAAAAACATTATCTGGACTTGTTAGGAAAATACCCTAGGTACCCAATGAAGATATAAACAAAATTAGTTAAATTTGTTTTAACAGACAAAAAACGCACTCTAAGTCAAATGTCCATGTTGTTTTTCTTATTCATATATTAATACAAACTAAAATGCATCACCCTCGCAAAAATGCATTCATAATTCAGGAAAAATGATGCAGCATGTAACCTAAACGTATTACCCGCATGTATTTATCTTGATTTTTATATTTCTTATTTTTGAATTAAACTTTAGAAAATAAATATCAGTCATATCATTAAAAGCGAATTCAATCCAGTAAACAACACGCCAAATGGGCCAGGCAAAGGTTCGACGTACATATGCACGCAATAAAAACTAGTATCGTCAGTTCAAATAGAGCAAAATGTTGCCGAATATTAGTTTGGAAAACATTTACAAAAAAAATCAGT
>JAQFYM010007166.1:0-10719 GCA_034694785.1 Agrenia bidenticulata
ACAAAACCACCATTTTTGCAATCGATAGTTTTATGCCTTTACAAAGATGCTTGGATTACGTGTGATCTAATGGATTTTGTAGGGAAAAAAGGTTTAAGCATACAAATCAGACATTTTATCTACATCTTGTGTGCAGATTTTATTAGCAGATATTTTGAACCCGAAATGGCTTGACAAAACGATATTGCACCCCAAAAATACTATTTAAGTGATATTTAATATAGATAATAGCCATTAAATTGCTGTTAAAATAGATGTTATTAAAAAAATGTTGGGTTGTGGATTCAATGGGTGAAAATCATACCAAAATAGTGAAAAATTAGGGCTTAAGTTTATAAAATAAAAAGTTATCAAAAAAGAAGAATCGAATCAAAGAGACCTTTTAGTTGTGGCGTGTTTTTCTGGGTTATTTTTATATGCATAAAAAGTAGATATGCAGAATTTTGATCCCGATAAATTTAGAAATTTCTTGAAAACATACATCATATGATAAATTAAAACAATACTTTATAGAAGCACTTTTATTTAAAAAAACATTATAAAAAATAAACAATTTTCTTTTTTTACAATATATTACTTAAACAAACATAAAATCACAAAAAAAAAAGATCCCAACGCGAATACAATGCCATATATAATATATTTATTTTTGCATTTTACAGAACACAATCGCCCTCAGCTCATAATACTTTAAAAAACAATTATTTTGGCAGGGAAATCTCGCCGCTATTTTTTGAAAAAACATTAATTTTCTTTTTTGTATACATATTTATTTTTTGTTCTTTGCAGTTTATGTGTTTGTTTTATTGAACTCACAAAAAGTTGTTGACTTTTTTGTATTTTGGAACTTAAAATTTGCAAACTTGTAGTTTTTTGCATTTAAATGCTAATACTAAAACATATAGCCACACAAAAAAACTAAAAAGTACTAAAAATATACTTTTTCTTATAAAAAAAAGGTCAATATTCATTATAAAAAAGCATATATATTTTAAAAACCACCTTTAAATTTGATATAAAATTTATAACGGCCAAAAACTTACATAAAATAGTTTAAAGTTACAGAAGCATCTTTTTTTACTTTTTTTTTCCGAAAAAAAGTAAAACATAAGCAATATAAACTAGTACTTAAAAAAGAACTCTTTTTGAACATTGTCACATGATATTTAAAAACGGGATTTTTAAAACGGTGCATATACTATATTGCAATAAAAAAGGCGTATTTGTTATCCTAAAAAATATTGTTTTTATGTTTTATTAAAAGAACAAAAAAAGACACATGGCATCTTGTTTGATTGCAAAAAGCGCATATAATTTCTTTATTGGATTTTTTTTCTAGCAAACTATAACTTGTGAATTTATAGTATTGTAAAAAACAAGACGTATTTGCGTTCTAGTGTTTAGTAATGCACAAAACGTCTTTTTATATATATTATAATAATATTTAAGTAACGCTGTTTACTTCATGTGTATATAATCTGTAATTGACTGATGGTTTTTATTCGGCTAAAGAACGTGTAAACGTAAAGATCTTTTAAAAAATCCTATAAAAAATAATTTAAAAAAACCTCATCTTTGCATTTTTACATTCCCACTGATCTTAATTATTCAGGCTGTAAATTTAGCCTTGTAATCCCCATTTCTACACTTTTATAATTATATATATTTTTTTCCCTATATGAATAATGATTCATATTCGAATAAAAAGCAGACTCATTTGCATATTTTTAATGTTTAATGCGTAAAACAAAACCGTTGTTATTAAAATATGATGAATTTACTTTTAATTTTAAATATTTAACAATATAAAACAATTATAATTTTTTCATTTTTTTATGTACATGAAAAATATATTTTTTTTTCAGAATAAAAACATTTCTGTTACAATACTGTTTTTTTTTGTTTTTCATGCAATTAAAACTTTCTTTTTATTTTTAATATTGATTGTGGATTTGGTATACCCTTTTTTGACATATGTAGTTTGTTTTTTATAATTTTTGTCGTTTTTTTATAAGATTTTTTTTTTTATGTTTTATTGTACATTTCTTGTTTTTTTGTTCTTGCTATATTTATTTTATTTGGCTGTGCCAAATTTTTTAAATTATTAATTTGATTTTCTCATTTTAAATCATCTAAGTTTAAAACTTTTTGCTGTTTTATGTATTTAAAAACATTATTTTGCTTCAATTTACTCTTTTTTTACATAGGGAACATTCACTATTTTATCCTATAGGAAAAAAAAATCCTATGGGTTTTATACATCATAAAAAAACCCATCGAAAAACAAATACACATTCACTTCCTAGAATTTAACAATAGGTATGTTAAAAATTTTTAGGTTTATAAAATAACTATACAAAAAAAAAATTATCCTATGGGTCTACCCAACGGATAAGTCTTGGCGAAAAAACCCTTGGGTGTTTTTTCTACCTATAGGGTTTTTAAGTGAACGTATTTTATCAAAAAACTTATACGTTTGTTGGAAAAATAAACTAAAAAGGTAGAAACAATAATAGGTGGCACAAAAAAAATGTCCATGTTGTAAAAAATCATTAATATATAGCTCATCAATAAGTGTTAAGCGAAATTCTCGAACGGCATACGATTGACCCATAGGATAAAATCCTATAGGTAAAAATAGTAAATGTGCCCTTATACTCTTTTTTAATTGGTGTTCTGTTTATTTACGATGATTTTTTATCGATATGTTCCATATTAGCAACGTTGATGTACACTAAGTTATATTTTGCAGTGATGCTATCGTCTTTAATATTTTTTGTCTAATTGAAATTGCGTTGTTCTTTATTTTTCTATACATTTTCTTTTATTCTTTCTGTTTCATTTCCCAAAAATCACGAATCATCTTTTATGATTCTAATCGCCGAAGAAAAATAAGGAGAAGTTACATACTAGAAAACGAAATACCGTAACGGAGTACACAATAAATATTTATTTTAGAATCTATATTAGAAAATTACGTTCTTTTTTAATTTGGAAACAGTTATTTTTTTTTACCGCAGTTTAAGGGTGCAATTTTCAACGGGGGTGCAAATCTCAATACGACAGGGGTATTTTGTAATAGAAGAAAATTCAAAAAAAATCTTCCCATGGTAACATTTGTTTAAAATTTTTTACAATGGTAAGTCACTTTACTATAGTAATTAATCTGGGGGAAAAAATAAGTGGTTTTATCACTATAGTCAAGGGTGTGCCTGACCCGGATCCGCACTCCCCTAAACGCGGGTGATTACTCGACCCCAGCCCGCATATAGATTACCCGACCCGACGCGGGTCGAACCAAAGTTTAAAAATACTTTAAAATTTATCTTTTTTCATGTAAATGCGTCTTATTATAGATTTTTTTTCTTTAAAGCAAAAATGAATATATGCCTTTTTAGTGTTAAGCCCGCGTCGGGTAATCCGCGACCCGCGTTACTCAATCCGCAATCCGCAAATCGTTACCCGACCCGCGCGGGTCCTACCCTTGATTATAATGAATATTGATTTTTTTGTATTAGAAAAAGTATATTTCCGCTACTGATTTATATAATTTGTGTGGCTATATGTTTTTACAAAAGCTTTTTAATGCAAAAAACCACAAGTTTGCGAATTTAAAGTTCCATATATAAAAAAGTCAACAATTTTTTGTGAGTCTAATAAAAAAAACATAAACTGCAAAGAACAAAAAAAAATATGTATACAAAAAAAAAATTAATATTGTACCGAAAAATAGCGGCAAGATTTCCATGCCAAAATAATTGTTTTTTTAATTAATGATGAGCTGAGGGCGATTTTGTTCTGTAAAATGAAAAAATAAATATTTTATATATGGCATTGTATCCGCGTTGGATTCTTTTTTTTTTGTGATTCTATGTTGTTTCACGTGATATATGTGAAAAAAGAAAAAGAATTTATTTTTTATAATATTTTTTTAAAATAAAAGTGCTTCTATAAATATTGTTTTAATTTATCATATGATGTATTTTCAAGAAATTTTTCAATTTATCGGAATCAAAATTTTGCATATCTACTTTTTATATATGCATTTAAAAAAACCCAGAAAAACACGCCACAACTAAAAAGTCTCTTTGATTCGATTCTTCGTTTTTGATAACTTTTTATTTTAGAAACTTAGGTCCTAATTTTTTTGATGGTTTCTTTACTATTTTGGTATGATTTTCATATTGAATCCACAACCCAACATTTTTTTCAATAACTTCTATTTTAACTGCAATTTAATGGCTATTATCAATATTAAATGACACTAAAATAGTATTTTTGGGGTTCAATATCGATTTCGTGGAGCCATTTCGGTTTCAAAATATCTGCTAATAAAATCTGCACTAAGCTGTAGATAAGAATGTGAGATATGTATGCGCAAACATTTTTCCCCTACAGAATCCATTAGATCACTCGTAATCCAAGCATCTTTGTCAAGACATAAACCTATCATTTGCAAAAATGGTGGTTTTGTCTCAGCTGAATCCATATTTTGTAATGAGATGTTTTTTTTTGCACATATTTTAGTTGGACATTTTTAACTGGTTTCAAACCAATTGTTTTCATTAGTATCATTTTTCCATTTTTTCATTTCTTTTGAATGCATTTTTAAAAACATTTTCTCCACTTTAATATCTAATCTAATAACAAAATCTAAATTAAAAAATTTTTTGTATTCATTTTTATCATTTTTTGCAATAAATTTTTGCTCTTTTTTATTATTTTGTTTTTTTCTCTAATAATTAAATTTTCTATCCCAAATTTATCAATTTTGTGTGCTTTTTCCTCGTTTTTTTTCGAAATAATTTTTGAAGTATTTTTTGATACTGAATCTCGCTCATGTAATAGTTGTAATTTTCCCCATTGATACACCTTTTTTAAAAATTTTCAGTTTGAGTGAACTATCCTGTCCACGTTATTTTGTTTTACCTCAAAAATAGTGTACCATGTTTTAAAACGCGCTGTAAGTTTATCCCCTCTTCTTTGTTTTTTTTTTACTGTTCAAAAGTAAAACTTTTTTCCCAATAGAAAACCTGAGATTTTTCAGTCGAACCTTATATGCGTTTTATGTTTTTCCTGTGCCTCTTATATGTTTTTGAGAGCAGAAATCCTTGTTGTTTATACGTTAGGTTGTTTTTTTGCGTTTTTATTCTTTTGTAAAGGCGCTGCGTCAAAAAACCGAACTGATGGTAAAACAGGTTAATTTACATACAGAACAAAAAAAGGCGAATATTTCGTGATTTTTTGTATTTACGCAAAAATAGTTGTAGCCAAAAGCTCGTCCCAATTATCAAAATCTTGATTAACATAATTTTATAGCGATCGGACAACTTCTGATTCAACCTCTCAGAAAACCCATTTGTTTGTGAATGATACGCACTTGATGTTATATGTTTTATTTTAAAATTATTTAATATATTTTTTAATACCTACTTCCGAAACTCTGTCCCCTGATCAAATTGTAAAATCCTGAACCTACAAAACGGCAAAAAATATTTTCGTACACGATATCTACTAAATTTTTTTGATGTAGCGTCAAGAAACGAGTACGCTTTGGCCCATTTAGATTAATATTCTGTCACAACAAAAAAATATACTTTTTTTGGGATTTTGTTTTTAAAACGACCAACTAGATCAATTCCAAAAAGTTTAAATATATCATAAACTTTTTTACCGTAAAGGTTTGCCGGTCTTTGCTTATAGGATTACTTTTTTGGCATTTTTTGCAAGTTAATTCGAAGTTGTAAATAACTTCACACATTTTAGGCCAGTAATACATGCCTGTTGCTGTAGAATATGTTGCATACATTCCAAAATGACCTAGGGTCAAATCATCCGACAATAAAAACAGCACATTTTTTAGTTCATCCGAATTTATAACTTGCTTTTTTATATCCTTTTCTACCTTAAATAAAAGGTTTTCCTCAAATATAAAATTTTTAGCATGTCTTTTTTAAAAGTTTTTACACGGTTTATCTTAACCATCTGGATAAATTTGATTTACTTTTAAATTGCAAATTTTTGTATACTCATCCTTTTCCATGGATTAAAGCTAAAAAATAAAAAAAAATATATTAAAAAAAGGGCTTTACAACAAGTATAAATCCACATAACTATCTGCAAATAAAATGTCAATTTAATATTTTTTTCGGTCTTTTTTTTGATTTAACAAACATCTTTTTATATTAATATGTGAATTAAAAAGCTTAAAGTGAAAAATTATGCCTTAAAAAATATTTTTTAATCGGAAAAACTATTGGAAATATATACATAGCTTCTTACATTTCAAAAAGTACTATGTATAAAATATTTTTTTGTTTTGCATAGTATATCGTGCATTCTTAACAACATTAAACAGTTTACACAAATTTAATATTAAAAATATTTGTACAACATTATACTTTGTTCTTTTAAAAAAAGGTTTTCTTTGTAGATATCAATTATGCTTATACCTTGTCTTAAAACTAGAATCATTCTCATAGTTCATAGTCATCACATATTAAATATTGTTTACAAGCGTAAAATTTAGATTGTTAAAATACCAATGCTTTTAACTTAAATTAATTGGTTTAAGCAAGTAAAAACTTGTGCAAACCTTTTGGTTTTTGAAAATCGCATGGAAAGGAGGTGGCAATTACCATATGCATTGAAGTACTTTCTTTGATTATCTACTAACGTATAAATGATTTTTAGTTTATATTTAACTTCAATTTTATTTATAAGTAGTATTTATCAATATAAAAGACAGTTATTATGAGTTTGTATTTTCACCTTGTCTGTTATACTATAAAGTTAGTATTTTTTCTTTTTTGATGGATCCAAAATATCTTTTTTATGTTTTCTTTATAATACTTAAGTTTTTTATTATGTCTATATTTACAAGAAACTATATAAAGAATTCTATTTGTAAGACCAGTATTTCGTACTAGTTATTATTAGTCTTGGTATTCTTCTTATTTTGTTATAAGGTTAGCTTAACAAAATGAAAATTAAAGTTTACATTTATAGCTATAAAAATTCATTTCATATAAATATATTTACATTAGATTTATATTAATACAAAATGTGTATATTTTAAAATTATTAATGAATGGGTGCTGTTTTATATTATTGCATTTAATTGTTTTTTACATTTTTGTTTCTTGACTGTATTATAAAACTTTTAATGCTAACAGATAAATTCATTTATTGATTCTGTAGCGTTAGTCAAACTATATTATAATGGTTGTTTTTGTTTTTTATTAAGACCTGTAAATAATTTTCTACGTTTCATTTACTAACATGTGTAATTCTATGATTATTTTTAGCAAATGTATTTCTCTGTTTTTCATACAATTAAAACTTTCTTTTTATTATTAATATTGATATTGGATTTGGTATACCTTTTTTTTTTATATTTATTGTGTTTTTATTTAATTTTTGTCGTTTTTTAAAAGTTTTTTTATTTGGTCTTAGTATTTATCCATTTCTGTTCATTTGTTCTTGCTATATTTCTTTTATTTGGCTGTGCCAAATTTTTTAAATTTTTAATTTGGATTTTCTCATATTAAATCATGAAAGTTTAAAACTTTTTGCTGTTTTATGTATTTAAAAATTTTATTTTGCTTAGATTTACTCTTTTTTTACTTATACTCTTTTTTAATTGGTGTTCTGCTTATTTACGATGATATATTTTCGATGTGTTCCATATTAGCAACGTTGATGTAAATTAAGTTCTATTTTGCAGTGATATTATCGTCTTTAATATTTTTTGTCTATTTGAAATTGCGTTGTTCTTTATTTTTCTATACATTTTCTTTTATTCTGTCTTCTTTATTTCCCAAAAATCACGAATCATCTTTTATGAGGCTGCGTAAATACTTCGCCCTTGGCGAGTTGTCTCAAAACTCGACTTAGCCCAAAAACGTGACAACTCGCCTAAAACAAGAACCCCAAAAGTGGCGTAAATATGTTCTAACTTACCCCTACCCCTAACCACCACCCTTACCTAACCCCCTATCTCCCTAACCCGTCTACCTCTATATACTATCACGATTACCCCTATTCACACAACCCCCTACCACCCTCCTCTTTGGCGAGTTGTCATGTTTTATAGTAAATTGACCCTACGGCCAAAAACTCGCCTGCTGGCAAGTTGGCGAGTTGTCGGCCTCCCCTTTTATGATTCTAATCGCCGAAGAATAATAAGGAGAAGTTACATACTAGAAAATGAAATACCGTAACGGAGTACACAATAAATATCTATTGTGAAAGTAAACTTAGAACATGTAAATCTTTTTTGATTTAGAAACAATTTTTTTTTTTGCCGCAGTTAAAGGGTGCAATTTTCAATACGACACCCCCATGGAGAAGAAGAAATCATGGTCAAAGAAAATGACAATCAAGTAAGTAAAGCTGAAACACAGCGAAGAATATACTAAGATATTTCAAGATGCTGTGGGAAAGCCGAAAAAGATGAAGGAAGCCTGGGAAAATCACGGAAAAGAGTTACGGCGCATATCTAGAGGAAAAGCAACAGAAATGTATAATAATCTGCATTCAAAATATAAAAATGAAACTGATGAAGCATGTTAAAGCGGAGCTGGTAGGCCTACGTGGCGATACTTTGATCTTTTTAAAAATACTTTGCAAAAGAAGGAGAAGAACGATTTTACAATTGTTGTGGAACTAGGCGGTGGTGATAAAATGGAAGATGCGGAAAAAGAAGAAATCAATGATTGGCAGTGAAAGTGATATCGAGGTTACAAAGATAAAGACAAGTAAGATTTAGAGGCAATCTAAGACAGACCTACCTTCCTCCATGATTGAATTACAAAAAACTGCTTTGACATGCTGGATCCGCACAATGGAAACAGGAAAAAAAAGATAAGCAAAGATAAGATGAAAGCAATAGGTTTACCGCGATCGAGGACCGACAGAATGGCCAATAAATGGCATCGGCTGAATATTAAGAATATTGAAAGACGAATAAAGAAGAATAATTCCGATTTTTTATTATAAAGTTATGTAAAAAAATCCCCGAGTAAAATAATTTTACAACTCTTGTTTTTTTTACAATTAAACACCGGAAACCCCAAACGTTATAACTTATTTTATAACAGTGCGAACCCATTTGCAGATATCACTTGTTGCTTACCAAGCTCGTGTAATTCTTCTGGGCTTTGAGGATTTGATATGGTACTGTTTGTTGTTTCTATGTAACTGAATCCTTCATACGCACTATCCCCCACAGCGTAAAAAGAAACAGGGTATGCCTCAATTTTATTCCTTATACAAGTCGTTTTGCGATATACGCGTGCATCGTGCATTGCTCCGCTTCCTTATGATGCACCTCTTATTCTCATTTTATAATCAAATACACATAAAAAATAAAAGGAGTTATACTGTGTTCTTGTATAAAAGGAAAAGTCATTACTCGGTGCAGTTATTTGCATATGTGTTCCGTCTAATGCCAGAACTGTGCCAGAGCATATTTCCTTACTTTGAAAACCTTGCTCAAGAATACTTAGTTCATCGTCATCCGGCATTTTAATGTTTTTTAAAAGCCCCTTTAAATAATAAAGTTTTCCATTTCCTGAACTTGCCGATGTATCCCTGATTTAAACAAGCCAAAAACTTCTCGCATTTTTCTATAGGTACTTATATGACCGATATAAAATAGAAAAAGCTGTAGCTTTTTCCTTTTATATTTACGACTTTTCTTATGTTGTAACAAAGTAGCTAGGAGTAGGGGTGTAAAACTTCCCCATTTTTAGAATGAAGGGGAAAAATTGTCATTTTACTAGGTAATTTTGAAATTTGTAAAGGAGTTATGAAGTTTTGAATATTTTTTCTTTTTGAATATCACTTTTTTTTTTACAATTTGTCTCTTATTAAAAAACCTATTTTAAACTTATTTAAAATGGTTTTGCTATATTTGTGAATCCCATAAACAGTTTGTTTTGTTCTTCTAGCTTCAGGGCAAATATATAGAAAAAAATTATCCAAAAAAAAGCATAATAAAATTAACCATTGCTACAATTTATTGTCATATATATAATATGTTTAATGTTTGCAAAATAAGGTAGAAAACAAAAATAATATATTACTGAAATGCAAAAAAAATAAAAAACTACAAATTTGGGGTAAAGAACTATCTATTACATATCCTAGTGCAATACATATTTCTGTTAAGCAAACTTATAAATTTTAAAAGGCGTAAAAATTATAAATCTGTATATATAAGATTCCTTAATGTGAATCTTTATGGAACATGAAAAAACAACGTAAATTGTACACACTATGCGTTTATCCTATTCAAAATACAACATCTGAGTACCAGATTTTTAAACTGTTCCTAATGCCAGTTTCCTATACCATTACTAACTGAATAATAATCGGACAAAATCATTTTACACATTTTTCAAATCTTCCAAAATTTCTTACGTTTTCAAAACTTCCTACTTTACCGGTAAAACTTCCGGAAAGTTTCCATAAGTTTTAAAAGTTTTACAACCCTAGCTAGGAGTAACTCAAAACAGGATTTTGACAGGCCGAAGGTTTCAGGGAACTGCTGGTTGCCCATTTCATCTATTTTTTTTATCCATTCATTTGTGTATATAATTCCAACTTCATTAGATGCATTCGTACACATAAATAACAAAAAATATATTGCAAAGTTTGTTTATATTTATGTTTAGGGGGGTGAAGAATATAATAAATCATAATGAAAAAGTTGGG
>JAQFYM010007167.1:0-10719 GCA_034694785.1 Agrenia bidenticulata
TGAGAGTTGGTCAGCTGGAAATTTAAATATTTCTCATGGTTATTTAATGTATTCTTATATCTGTGAAATGTACTTATAAGCCAATTTTAGTGCACAAATGTAGTTTAAGCAAAAAAATTGGATAATACGGCGTTGGCTTATATTAAAACCCTTAACTATTTTCTTTCACTTTTTAAAATATTTTGAATATTTTTGTAATAACAATTTTACCAATTTAATTCCCAATTATTCTTAATTTACTATTAATAATTATTAATAATTTATTAATAATAATTATTGTGTAGACACGACCCTAGTCTAAATGCATCTTCTTGTCCATAATGCCAAAATTTTTTTCTCCATATGAAGAAAACCACTATAAAAAAAGCTTTACACAAAATTATTAACTTTAAATGTTTGCAATTTAACTAATCATTAATCAATGAAATAATCTGTTTGTTGCATTAATTTCGGATAGCATATAAAATAGAAACCAGACAAGTTTTTTGGTACAAAATTTTAATAGAAACTAGACAAGTTTTATGGTACGGAGAGATATTATTTTTTTTGTTTTACAGATATATACTAGTTTTACGAAATTTGAATTGAGGGTTTGGTTACCAAAAAAAATATTTCTCAATAGTTAAGAATTTTTTTAATAAAGTCTAAAAAAATATAGAATTTGCAAAATTTACAAGTCGGGAAGGTGATACCTGCTTAGTAAATGTTACAACCTAGTGGAAACATTTTATAAGACATTGTACAATGTTTTCATCTCGCAAAAACTATTTTTGCAATTTACAAGTGGTACTTCCTTGTATTCATCTTGCAAGTTTTTATTTTCTTTCCCTAAACCTAACAAGTTCAAGTAAAAAATAAATATATAATGAGTATAAAAAACCTTTTATGTACAAGTACGCGTTATACATTTTTCAATACATAATATTTAAGTTTTTTTGTTACAGCTTCATTTTTTGTTCTATAATCATAAAAACATATTATTTGAGTGTCCAAATCCTAGAAGCAAAAAATCTACCATATCGAGCGTATTAAAATTTAAAAAAGTATAAAAAGTGGTTGTCTGATTCTTTTTATACACATATTTTCAGAAAGTTTGTTTAAGTGAACAGGCGAAATTTTTTGTATATTGTTGCAAATTTTTTGTGGATCTAATTAAAAACAAGTTACACATTATAACATTTTTTTAATCTTAATAACATGGAAATTATCTATTAAAAATATTTGAGAAATTCATGTCATTTTATGCTAATTGCTTTTGCATTATTATAAAAAATACATTAAAAGCTAGTATTCTTTATGCCCCTTAAAAAGATAAACCAATTTAATACTTATTAATGAAAATACATGCAATAAACATATGTTTTGCTGCGCACTTTTATATTTCTAAAAAATGCAATAGTTCAGCTTTCTGTCATCAGACGTCTGATACAAAAATGCTTTAGAAAGCTTGTATATGATAAAGCGCAACACCCATAAATTTTGATATATTTTGTTTTTTTTTTATAAAAACGTACGTAAAAAAATTTATAGAGTTTCACAATAGCAGTGTCGTATCTAAGGAAAAATCAGAGAGAGCAGGATGTTTTTTACTACAAAATCTGTAATGATTAGTATGCATTTTATCTATATTAAAAATATAATACGCATGAAGTAATTTGTATTTTTGCGTTAGCTGTGTTATATTGCTGTAAACACCTTGCGAATTGGTACCCAATGGGATGTTAATCCCGAGTTTCGAAATGTAGGTTATTTATGTAGCACGCTTGCCCCGGGATATATTTTGCCGTTAAGTGAAGACATTTAAAATGGTACATTTTTATTTACTTTTTTTGTCTTATATAGAAATATATCCTCTTCTGTAACCAATACTTTACCTATCTTATCTATATAGAATATTCAAAATTGAAATGCTTTATCATTCATCTAAGAACAACCACCTCGTTAATCCGGAAAACGCTAGTTCTGTGCGATTTGTTGTGCCTAAGGCACAACAAATGCATTTCTGATCATCTAAAACACACTTTCCTTGTTCACTTTTTTACATCAAAGATAGAAACTTTTAGATACTATGTCTTAGTATCCAACAGTGGGATCCTGATGTCCTTTTTAATTTTTGCACATGAGGAATGGGCAGGGTGTTGCGGGAATAACAACACATTGTATGTGTCAATAATAGAGACATATGTATCAATTACCTGTTGAATAGATAAATGGTAGTTTCTGGCCGGGTATGACGTCTATAGACGTCATACCCTTTTGCATGTAGTAGGGTTTGACCAGGCCGTTTGCGGTTGGGATTTTTGCTCCAAAAATCGTAATCATGTAATTTGTAAAATTGGAAAATTGTGTATTTTTAGAAAATAAAAACAAAAAAATTAACGATAACAGATCTCTTTAAAAAAATTCAACTGAGTAAATGCCTACGCATAGTAAATATCTTTCGAGCATACTAGCAGTTTTAAAGTTAAACGCCCCACCATAAAAAAAAATAGTTATAAATGTCGGTAAGCATATATTGGTTAAATATATATATGCCGTGTTATTTCTTGTTAGTTTTTTCTTAGCATAAAAATTAAGTATTACGTTATCCTTTGGAAAAATCCACAACTTCATTACCCTATAAATAAAACCAAAATAAAAGATTCTGAAAGGTAAGAAGATAAACATATCGGTAAAATTTTTATCGGTCACACGTTGCCGCTTTGTGTTTTATATTTTATTAATGGTACAAAAACGCATACGAAAAATTGAATCACTTCGTATAGAAACACGCATATAAATGATATATAGCCATTTTTGTTTCTATCCAAAACCATTTATTTTGTCGTAAAAGAAATCCTTTAACATAAATTTCCGTAACGCATAATATTCAGGAACTCGCAATAAGAGATTTAGTATAACTTAAATACAAAATCAATTTTTGTTCTCAAAAGTTGTATTTAAAAACGTGTCATTTTTGTACAAAAAAACCGAAATTTTTTTGTTTTTGATTGTGAATAAATGATCTTTTTGTTAAACGCGCTCAACAATTTTTTGGCTATGTTTTTAAGAGAAAAATAAAACCAAAACCCAAGCTAAGAATTAACAACGAACAACGATTAAACCAAAAAATTCCTCTTTTCTTTTTATTGCGTACAAGAACAGAAAGTTTTTATAATATTTTCTCGTAATTAAATATGTAAAAAAGCATTTAGAAGAACTTTTGATGCAAGGAACAAGTTTGTATAAACGTTCAAATAACAACAAATAACGATTCGAAAAAAACCATCAGCGTAGCATATGTTTTGTATGGTCAAAATCTTTACCTATGCGTAAAACTTTAATGGAAAAATTAACACTTGTTGTTACTTTTTTACCCTTGGTTTAACCATATAAAAAACTTAGGTTTAGTTTGTTAGGTATCCAACAGAAAATCATATTAAGAAACCAGCAAGTTTTAAGTACAGCCGGCGCAACAAAAAAATACTTTAAAAAAATCTATATCATTTTATTTTGAGTAATAATATTATCTATATGTAAACATGATAATGACAAGATATACTGAAATTTAGGTTTATATATAAGAATAGTTTTAGATCCTTTGGTGAATACCTTCCTTAAAAAAGCAGATAAATTTTCAAAATCCTAAAAACATAAAATAATAGCAAACAAGAGATTTTATTTCCTAATATCGGGTTTTTTTGAGATTTTGGATAAAAAAATTGAGACACTGAAGACCTTATTATGACATACAAAGGAATGTCAACATTATTTACCCCTTACCCAATTAGTATCTTTGTTTGCTTGTAGTTGTCGTAAGTGAGATTCATTGTTGCCGTCTTATCATTTTTATAATAAATCCTTTATTACACTTATCTAGGGTACCAATTTTTTTGCCCCGTGTTTAAAAGAGTAGAATGAAAAAAAGAAGTAAAGAAAAAAACACAGAAATACATATAAAAACGATATTAAAACAACAGTGAACCTTTACTTGTAGATTTCGCCTCAGAGGCATCCAGTGAGTCTAGTGGCTTTCATGATAATAAATTTAAGTATGCTAAATTTACATAAACCGACAAGCAACACTTTGATGGCGCTAATGGTACAATTAAGCACAAATTTACTACAGTTTAGTTGCTAGTGGATTTTTTTTATAATGAAAAATGTGATTATTATATCTTGAAGTAATGCAAGTAAGTACTGGTACGTACAGACTCAAAAAAACAATATTTACAAGTACCATGAGACACCAAACACAAGCAATACACCGTCAAGCTTAAAAACACTAGTTTTATTTGGACTAATTATTCAGAACAAAAATTTTCCAATCCTACAATAAAAATTGTAACACATGCACACGGATGGTTAATATTCAGGACTTTATGCAATATATATATAATGGTTTTTTATGCTTTGATTTTACAAGTATTGCTGAGGATCAGAACACAGCACAAAACTTACGCGTATAAGATATAGATCTAAAGCCAATGAAGACAACATATACAGACGCTAGAAAACTCAAGCAAAACTTACAAATGATTAGTTTTCGCTAGCAGGACAACTAACCACTTTGCCAACAAAACAAAATAACGTCCAGAAAGATACGACGGGCAGAAAAAACAATATATATGATAATATTTTTACAGAATTTTTTCAATGTAACGATGTGTTACAGATGGGCGTCTATAAATAAATCCCGCCGATAGATATAATCGGCGTGTACACGCTAATACAGTAGGAAATCTGGCAGAAAAAAAACCATTTTTTTGTATATAAAGGTGTCGGTAATATAAAATGTTATCCCACACTACTAATGCTCGTTATATACTAAAAACACATGCAGTAATAAGTAAAATAGTATCATTTAAAATAGGCGAGTAAGGATGTGTTCAATTGAATCAAATATCAACAATATTAGAAAATAACATGATCAGGTGTAAAATATGCAAAAAGAAAATTTGACTTATTTTTTTTTGAATCGAACTTCGCGCGTAACAATCCGAAGAAGAACTAATACCTGACAAAAGCATAAAGCAGTGTAGAGGGAATCTAAAAACCCCCGCTTATGAACCTGAAAGAAAACAATAATCTAGAATGAAAGGGTATATAACGAACGAATCAATATTAGGGCTTTGCCTTGAGCAACTATTATTTTTCGGAATGTCTACAATAATGGAAATTTGATGTTTTTTCTTATGAAGATTTAAAGGGCAGCAATACTAAATATACACAGACAATTTTTACATAGCTTTTTAAATGCAGAAAAATTATTATCAGATGAGATAAATTTATAAGGTACACTTTGTATAAATAGAGGCAAACCTAAAGGATCCAAACAGATCTGTTATACATTCAAACATGACGAAATTATTGCAAGTCTGAAAAATAATATTTAATTTATAGGATCGAGAACTAAAAAAGTGAAAGAACGCTTATATCATTTTGTAATATAAAACTATAGAAGCATTTATGATCCATAAAATGGCATGTCACCCCGAGTTGTAAAAAATGGGTTTATACATAAGATAAAGAAGAATTATAACAAATTTATGTGTGACACTGTTCTTATGGAAAAGGCTTATTTCATTATGACAGCCCCAGACTAACTAGAAGATGGACACAACAGTATAAAATTTATGTACAAAGGTGTCTGCAGTATAATACATATATTATCTACACTACATCATCCAACAACAAGTTAACAGGTATTATATTTTTACCTGAAGTTAATCATATTTTTCTAATGTAGACAATATACCGGAAACAAAAGCAACTACATTTAAGCTAATGCATCTTCTGCTTCGAGCAGAAAAGCGAAAATAACCCAACATTGTAGGTACGCCACAATTGTTTTTATATAATACACAGGCATTGTTTATTTGTGCGTTAAGAGATCTTTTTTGATTATCATAGCAATTTTTGAAATTAAAATAATGATATAGTTATAAGAATATATTGCTTCTTTTCATCATTTTTGTAAAAACATCTTGTGCAATGCGTAGAATGAATGTTTGTCATGTTACCACTACAGGAATTCTGTCTTGATTTACTCCTACTTGTTTTTCTTATATTTTTTGATTAAATCAAAACTATTGATGCAATCAATACCTTTAATCAATAAAAATTAAAACCATATGTGACAGTTGTATGTAAATAACTAAATACAAAAATATTAAACGTTTATAACTACACTTTTTGTAAGCATAAAAGGTAACTATGATATCTTTTTTATTAAATAATTCACATTTTTCATACCTCCAAAATGAATTACCTATTTAGTTTGTAAAAGCATGCGAGTTTCTATTAATTTTCTCTCAACTGATAAATTGCTTTTTTCTTTTGTCGAAATTTGCATAATGTACTGATTTTTTTTTGATAGATCATAAAAGCATGGTTTTAAATAAAGATGTTGCAGTTTTGTAAATATATGGGCCTATAAATAAGCTTGTATCGTACTTATTATCACAAAATGCACAAAAAGGCGTAGCATGAATTTTATCTTGCAAATGTAAATATTTTATAGGTTTGGAAGAACAGAAACACAAAATTGTTTTTATTTAGAACATTAAAGTCTTAAGGAATACAAACAAAGTACAAAAGGTTATGTTTGTTATGCAGTCTATTGACGTCAAAACCAACGAAAAGAAACTTTTTCTAAAAAGTAGGCTAAATAATGAAAGTGTTAACTACATAGTTATTAACAAGAATGTGTACTTTTGTTGGCAAGTATGCATTTTTTTGCTTGATTGTATAGCTAACATTGCACTTAGTACAAAAAAAGTTATAAGTTGCAACGCAGCATCGCTTTTATCGCAAAAAATGATGTAAAAAAGGTAACATACAGGTATACTATAAGATTAATACGTTTTTTTGTTATTTTGTTGCGAATTTGAATATTCTTTGTCTGACAAATGGATTTAGTAGACAAACATAAAGATGATATATATATGTTATTATTGCAAGGAAAGCCACTATTTTTTTTATAGTTGTTCCTTGTAAAACTATAGATACACGTTCTCTGTGATCTAATCATATTTTCGAGCCCTGCTTTTTTCTAACCAGTACTATTTTAAAGCAGTGCATAAAAATCTAGCAGGGCGCTTCTTTTTTTTTATTCTAATCCTAGGAAAATCTAGCACTGCTTAAAAATATGTCGATTGGAACTTGACTACAAATAGCACTGCAAAAAAACGCAGTGCTAAACTGTGTAGCCTGATTTAATATAAGATCAAGCAGTTCTAAAAAAGTGAAACTTGCCCTTAGGCATCAAGATGTTCAACAAAAGCGTCGTTTGTGACACAAAATACATAAATTGTATTTTTATTTTATGGCTGTGTTTCTCGTTGGTTATACGTGTTTTAACAAACTTTTTCTTTTTTCGATCCCCGAATAGTGCTTTTTTTAACAAAATGTTAAACTAATGCATATTTATGGCACATACAAAAGACCTTTGTAAAGCAGTCAGAAGATGTATTCAATTAATACAACCCGTAAATCCCCAATAATAAAGAATAGTAACTTATTTTAAATCTGCTGTATTTATATAGCCTTCCGTTTGATTGACAAAGTATAACGCAGCAATTTTTAGGTATGCGTACGGGACGATTTATGCACAATGCAACATGTCTTAAGCCATTTTCACTTGTAAAAAAATAGTTGGCTTTTATACATAAAAATTTAAAAGCCCAGTAGAATTTATTTCATAAAAAAGTATATGAATGTTACACCATTTATAGATGATTCTTTGATTTTTTACACACACAAGCACAGTAAGATAAAATTTACCGTTTTATGTTTGCTTTTCGTTAAAAGGCCCTTCATATAGTGGAAAATACCCATGACGTTACTAGACGTCAAAAAAATGTGACCAGCTTGCGTCTATGCAAAAAAAGGTATGTATACATCTTTTTACTTATTGGGCGTAATATTGGTACTTGGTTATTTGTAAAAATCAATGATAATACGTTTAGATTGCAATTTATGAATTTTTTCTGTCCTTAAGCCTATACGTTGCATTTTTTTGTTGTCTGTAAGCCGAGCTCGTTAATATATATAACCCACTCCCAGAGTTGTACATGATAGCTACATCAATACAATTATTATAGAAGACGATCTTGCTACTACCACTTGTGGATCTAACGTACATTTACGTCAAAGACTTCGGAGTATGCAGTAGATGTGGAATATGACAATTTTAGATTTGACAATGTTGTAATAGATCCTGTTTTTGAAAAGAGAATACGAAGATTTGGTTTAAACGAAAAGAGAGGCCATTTTGTATCTTATGGATGACGTAATATTGCAGCGATATAATAATTATCGATAAATGGTTATAAGAGAAAATACATCGCTGGAAAAAGGCAATGGTAAAATAAATAATACGGAAGCTTATTTATATTCTTAATTTGACAGAAAATTTGCTTAGAGCTTTTTAGGATACAAATGAATCACTATGCGATTATATCTGAACTCGAATAAATTTTTTAAGTTAAAGTAAAGACAGTTGAACTTTTTTTATGCCGAAAATAAATAAAGATTTTGTTTTTTTTTGATCATTTCCTGCGTTTAGTTGCCTTATATACAATTAAAAATTTTCTTTATAGCATTTAAAACCAAGTTTTTGCATATTAATATTGGTTGTGTTTTTTTTTACCCTAGGGTAAGTGGGTATTCCCCAGGGGGCAAAAATTATTTTTTACCCTAGGGTATATTTTCGTTTTTTTTGCCCTTGGATACAGAGAAGTGAATATACTATATGGTGACATACTTATACCTAAGCGTACAATATAAAAACATACCCAAGGGTAAGGCGATGTATTTATTTTATATACCCCTTCTTTTCACTCGAAACCAAAAATGAATAATTTACTTGAAGGAAGATAAAAATGCTCCGATGATGAAACCTCGACACTAGCATTTTTGTTATTGTACAACTACAACAACACCAGATCGCAAAATCTTTACTCTAAAGAATGGTATAAGAATTATGTTTACGAGGCATTTCCTGAACATTTTTTTCAATAATTTTTTCGGTATAAAAGGAACAACATGATGCATTTTTAGCATTTTTCGCATCTAAATAAACTAACAAGAATACAAATTATGTGTGTCAGTACTTTATATAATTTATTTACTATATAGTAAGATAAGTTAAATATGGAAATGTGCTGAAAAAATTTGCCATTTTAACGACGCTCGTAAGAAAAAGCCTTTTTATTATATCAGATTTTATTTTCTGTTTCTGAAGGTGTTTATGGCTTTAATAAACCAAACGTAATTTTAAGATTTACATGATAAATTTTACGAATATGGTAATCTGCAAGGCACATTTTTAATAATTGACGGCACTCATGTAAAAATAAAAAATAATTGCAAACAAACAGAATCTTTTTTATGGTAGGAAACAACGTTTCACACCGAATTTCCCTATTCGGTCTTACCTGTTAAAATAAAATAAGCTATGTTTACGAAGCATGTTCGGAAGTAATCATCATGTATGGTTATTAAGGAAATGTTATTTATGTGAATGGGAGTTTAACTCGTCCAGCAGGATTTTATATTTTAGCAGATTCTGCATACCCGGCATCGGACCAACTTAAAAAGCCCATTATACTCAGAAATAGCATTTTCACCCCCGAGAAAAAATAAAAAATGAGAAGTTGTCCAAACGCAGAAGTATGGTTGTGAGATGCATGGAAGAGCTTAAATATAAATTGAGGCTATTTTATGGCGAAATAAATTGCGGGAAAAACACACTGTATTCGAAACTGTTTTTAGTTGTTGTGCTTTACACGATTTTTTTAAACGTAATTAAAGGAATCTATTTTTTAAAAAGCTTTAAATTGATTTGTATCTATGCACCCTATTTTTTTATTATTTCTTTTTTATTATAAAATGAATTTAAAGCATTAAAAGCTCAAAAAAAAAATATGCCATATTGTATATACTTTTTTTGGTCTTCGAAAGTAAATGATGTTTAAAGATACCCAGAGAAAATTTAAGTACAGTTAACATTTATACTGGTATAAAAACCGGTAAAAAACTAGTACACGGATATATCCTAAAAACCCTTTGCATAAGGCTGTATTATAAACCAGCTGCCATTAGATTAAAGGAGGAAGGCTGCTGTAGGGAAGCGGTCGAAATTTTAGTTTTTTTGTTTTTACCAGGTTCAATTTGCTTTGGTAAACATAAATGATTACTATAAAAAACTGTTATTTGAGATAAAAATGTTAGTCAGTTGTACTTTAATTTTATCTAAAAAAAGTCAAAATAAATCTTTAATATAATTATTACAAAAATTGAATACTTTTCGTAAAAAACATAAGTTGTATATAAATAGTCTTCTTCTTTTTTAGGTAATTATCACATTTCGAGTGCCAAAAAACAAGCTTGACTACCACGAAAACATGCAAATGGGTATATGTATCTATTTGGAAAAAAACTGATTATTCTATTATTTTTACAATAATTATTCTATTATTTTTACAATAATTATTCATTTCAATAAATATGTAGATATTTATTTTATTCAATAATTCTCTTAGTGTTTCTTTACGTCTTTTACTTTGTACGTACAGTATTGTTGTGACATCTGTCAAACATCACTGATTAATGTTTATTCATTTATCTTGACAATATCACATATGAAATATGTATTAGATTTTATCTAAAAAAGTATTAAAATATTAATAAATATCGATGCCAAAAAAGCAAATTATTTCAAATGACTCTTTTGCC
>JAQFYM010007168.1:0-10718 GCA_034694785.1 Agrenia bidenticulata
GGAAAGAAATCTATTAATGTGTGAGTAGAGGAAGGAAAGTGAATATACAAACAACAAAATGCGTTTTAATGGGAAAATGCGTTTCAAATGCATAATAAATCCTCTTATTAAGCTTGATAACGCTTTTATAGAGAACAAACATGATAAACAAGCTTAACTATCTCGAGCTTCTCTTCTGGTTTCATGAGGGTATGTGTGGAGACTGACCATTTACCCTCACACGTGCTACCAAAGTTAATCATAGCTCCCCAATTGACATGGAGTTAGAGGAAGAGGAAGAAACAATCACCCTTTTAATAAGAGTCACCATAAAGCAACCAAGTAGAAACTAAAGTTAGGACAGTTAACTGCTCTTATCCTTTTTTTAAAAACTCTATAAACCATTCATGTTGAACTAACAACACTACGGGTGCTTGACTTTGGAGCGTAAACTACTTTAGTTGGTGAAAAACCCCTTTTGTATGCATATGGTTGGTTCCTCTTTGTGCATAAGAAGAAACGCCACCAAAAAAGCAGTTCTATGCTAGTTGCCAATGAGTTTTGAGAATAACGTAGCCAATACCCAAACGATCAAACTCATCTCTCCTTAGTTGAAGCTAAAAGGCAATCGAATTTTATGTTCGGATACCAATAAAGACTGAAAGAGGATACACTCCAACTATTTCGCGACGGAAGGACCAATCAAAACAGTTATTCGGGTCTGCTTTACGTGCTAACTCAAAATAGTCTTCTTTTGAATACGTCCCTGTATTCAAGCAAATGGTTTAGTCATAGGAACTGCATGGAAAAAACGAAAATACTTAAACAGCTCAGAATTCCGTCGACAGTGGAAAAAAAAGGTACAACTGGAACGATATATGTCAGGAAGATGCGCGAAATTGACAATCGGCGACTACAGAAACCCAATGGATAGAGAAGATTAGCAATCGGAACACCGATCAATCCCAGCCACATGCAAAGAATACTTCGTTCCTAGCGTTGTTAACCAGACAGAAACGTTGGACATGCAAAACAATAATGAGCCGACCGTAAGTTCAAAGATTGCAATACCATCAGAGTTGTCAATGGCGTTTTTGAAAATTGCGAAGGCCTGTGTCTATATGGATAGATAGCATAACGGTGACAAGGCCACAACAATTACTTTGTCCATATGATGCATGCAGTTATACATTGTTCGAAACCCAGCTAGATTGCAATCGGTAGCATTCACAGGTTTTTCCTAATAGCCGAAGCAATCATTTCGGAAATTCCCGATTGTGCACCAGTCAAAAGGCTGGTCCGTCATGGCAAACCTCAAAAGTGATATTATCGTCACGGTTAGCATTCATTTTAAACGATTCGACGTTCGGGTACAAGTCCGTTAGTCTTATTTGCACCTTATCAGCATTTTTTTCGTTAATTGCCTTCGATATCGCTAAATTTGGGCCTTTTTAATATTAAAAGGACTACTAACACATGCAAGTTCCAAAAGAATCGCACAAATTGCTATACCTCCCGCACCAGAACACAAGTCAATTACGTTGCGACAACTTCCACCCTTTCGGCACATTGTCTTCTTTAATGCTTCTTCCAATATTTCGCTGGCCCTCTTTATAAAGCAAGTCTATGCTGCATTCGTAACAGTAACCAAACAAACAAAAGACTACAACGCTCGATAAAGGTTAGTTTCAACGACACTTTGGCTTTAGTAAGCACCTTAAGATGCCATTAGAAACTACCTTAAGCCCATGTCACTGTCATAAGAAGCTAAAACGAGAATGTTAAGCAGAACCGAGGGAAATGTACATGGCAAGGAGCCGTAATAAAGCCCACGTCAGTACTCCAAATGGCTTGTAGAACATCCGTCATATAGTCTCTTATAATCCTCGGGAACCACTTCAAGTCATGGAACTCGAACCAATGATAGCGCTTTGATGGGAAGTAAGACATCACTCGAGCACGCTTACTGGCTCACGATAATTTGGTATGGTTTAAATTTATTGTTGCAAAATAAGGTTGGCAGAACCATCAGAACACACTCGTAGTGATAGTAAACTTTTGGTTGCTTAGTGTACTCGCTATTCGAAAAAAAAGGAGTTTCAAGGTGAAAAGCATATCCAAGAAAATGGCGGATGCTACTTTGACGATTCAAACAGCCCATCTCGAAAAAATTGTGAGGAAACTGTTTACAATTGCTTGCTCGCATTGCTTTGTACAAAACTTTGGTGTAAGAGTTATTAGTTTAGAGTTTTCTTCTACGCATTTTTGGTGGCTTATATAAAAAGCGATCGATTGACCAACTCATTGAACGCACTGGGGTGTAGCACGATGCGCAATTCGACGATTGGGGGAAACGTCTTGCTACGTGCTCATCCGATCGCTCAATCGCAATTTTTGAACCAATGGAACCTTTGAGTTTCCTAGAAGAAACTATCGTTAAGGATACTGTAAAACGCTACACACAAACAGCGTCGCTATATGGGCATACGGGACCTGTTATTCAAGTATTTTCGTTTTGAATCAACTTTTATTCGCTAAGCACTTTTACGCCATTACTGTTGATGCGATTATAGCGAACCCTTAAAAGCCTACTATGCTTTACTTTCTCTTGATGCACCTTACATCATTAACAGTTATGTTGGCTCTCACACCGCTATTGCATACCGCTATTGGCGTCTTGTTCGGACGATGGAACAATAAAACTCTGGGGTGAACGCAACAATGAGCATCAAAACACCTGCGACTGGAAATGCCTTCACAGTATCTCAACGGGTTGCCCGATAACAAGGTAGTCACTCTACGTTACTGTTGTTTGTTGGAATAGCTTACTTGTTTCGATTCGTCATTTATCGTCAATTGCACAGCATCAAGTGGCGACCAAGCTATGCTTTCAGTGTTAACGAGCCTGTACTTGGTTGTTCTTTGAACAACGGAGACGTAAAGGTGTACAAGTTGAAAATTGAAAGTGAGAATAACGGTTGGTTTAATGTAGCATTGCTTTCGCATTTTCCTAAAACTCCGAGTTTCACACTTTCGCTTCCTTTCTCTCCTTAGCTTTGCTGTTTGTAAAGCTTTTCGGAGGAAAAGCTAAATGGAATATTGGAATTATATTAGAAGGAAAAGTCGCTATAGCGAATTGCTTGACGATTGAGTCGCCTCGAAGTTGCTGCAATTGCATTGATTGGAACCCAAAAGGAAATGCGATAATTGCGGGCTATTTTAATGGAGTTGTACTAGTCTCAAATATGTAATGGTGTGTTAGTTGTCATCATTACAATGGTGTAATTGCGAATAGTGGTGAGGCTGAAGTAAAAATCCAAAAATCGCATATTGCGCTTCTCAATGGTCATTGGATTCAAGATGTTGCCTTTTCGCCTTGTCTACTTTCACCGACAGTTATTGCCGCTTGTGGAATGGTTGCATGCCTCGCACTGGTGTTAAAGAAAGGAAAGCTATTTTCTCAAGCAGATAAACGATTGCGGTGTAATATGGCTTCTTCGCTACGATCAAAACATAAGCGATTGGACTTTTTCTGATATTCGGCTAGAAAATCGATTGGTGTGGCGTTTATCCTGGTTCGTGGGTTCATACAACTTTGACTTTGAACCTTTTTTTGCAAAACACTTGCGTTGTTTTGAATTCCTGTCTTAGTTATACTTTCACAGAACGCACTTATCGCACATTAAAAGGTCGGATATCGGTCATTTGCTATTAGTGACTACGACTTCTATTACTGACGATACCGATGAAAAGGTTAAAATGCAATACTGGGCTGCTTTGCGTTTCAGTAGTTAAATACTGAAAGCCGTCTTTCGCAATTGTCTAAAACTATCAATTTATCACTTTCTTAACGGTAGATATACGCCTACAAACGTCCAATCACTGTATCGGATAAATGGATATGCATCGATATTGATGAGTGCTGAGTTATGGATAGTGGTGCGATCATTCTTGTGCGCATGTTCCTTCTTTTTCTACTAACTAAGCTATTAAATATACCTTTCTTTCTTTTTGTATTGTCAATATCAGACTTTAAGTCATCGCTCTGATTCCGATAACCCGATGAAGCAACCCAATACGTTTCGTTTAGCCTCACTGCGCTTCCCTCTACTTTGGATGCCAAACTCTCCCCTTTGTGTAACTTAAAGGCCTTTTTTCTGTCGTTAGGAGTACATTTTTAAATAAAGTTAAGGTTTTTTGCGAAAATTAGCGTAGTAGCTTCCAAAGGCACCAAAGTCGGAAGAAACTGGTTGGCAGACTGTTCTCTCTTTCCTTTATTCTAGTAGGATGACAAATACTTTATCATTCGGGTAACTCTCATTGCGCTTAAGAACGCAAATTGCTACTCTTCGCTTTCGCTCCCTATAAAAGATTATTAATTACTATTGCTAATGTGGAAACACTCCTTACTGTCATCGTTGTCAGTGTTCACTTCGTCGTCAGTGTCATTCCCTTTGGCAATAAATAAGCAAATGGATGGCGGAATTCAATAACAAGAATTAACCGGCTCTTACTACATAAGCGTCTTTTCCTAATTGCTGACCTTCAGCTTTTCTTTCATCTGCTAGTATTTTTTCTTGTTCTTCTTTGTTTGCTTTAAGTTGTTCGAGTTCGGGGATGTAAATGGTGTGATATTCTTCGACTGCCTTTTCCACCTGCGATGGTAGCAAAGTTACAAAGGGAGAGACAACGACATGCGTTAAAGGTTTTCCGTTTTACCGCTTCAACAAACCATGAAAAGAGTTTGTTGGAGTGTTAAGAAGCAAAAAGGGCCATCAATCGCTACCTTTTCAAAGAATCTTTCCATTCCTGCGCCACTGATCGCTGACACTTCTACAAACTAAGAGTAAAGATATGTGCACACATTCTTTATGATAGCAATTGTACTGTCATGTTTTTATAGAATTCGTCCAATGCGAGACTCATAGAGCGCGCAAGGGAAGCCATAAAAGTTGTATCTTTTTCAACCGCATCTTGGAATGTTTCGTAATCTGCAAAGCCAAACAAGGTTAATGCGATTCTTAACATTTTCGCACCGAATATTTTTCCCTAACTCCCGCTATCAAAAAGGCCGATTTTCTTACCTTCCATCCACTCGATTGCAAACTGCGCATCGACAATATCCGTCTTATTGAAGACAAGAATTAACGGTAGCCGCGTTTTGTAAAAGATGCTATAGTTATTGTAAATACATAAACAACTAGACAATGTAAGCTACTTAGAGTACTGTGAGTTAGCAATGGCATGATATAATGTGTGATCAAAAAAGGAGGAACGAGACGAACCTGCATGCATAGAGCATGTTCGACATAAACGTGATTGGACTAACACACCGAGGGGTATCGATGACATATACAATCATCGTAGCAAGTGATGATGCTAATGCTTCTGTAATAACAGCCTATAGCCGATTTTCATAAAATATTCTGTAGGAACAGTATAGAAAAGAATGCTTATAGAGCTCATTGTGCACTACGGAGTTTTCTATAGCAGTCAAACTATAGCGAATGCTTACCCCAGAAGCAGACCACGTGAATATTTCGATTTGTCCGGGCGTATCGCATAGAATATAACTGTATTACGGTGAGGTGAACGCACTAGTCAATATCTAAAAGGAAAAAAGTGCTTCTAAAGAAATTAATAACCCGTTTCCGGCGTATAGAAGAAGCTGATTATATACAACACAACAACGAATGCATAACTGATAATAGAGAAGAACAGTAACACTCACTCACTCAAGCTCCTTGGAACGTTTATCAACTAATTCAAGAACTTTATCGAACCGGGTCGCAAAAAGATTCAACGCTGTCAATATTCCGCCATTCGGTCCTAGTTGGTATCTATACAAGTACATGTCGGGTAGGTTAACAAACAAAAATCGCTTTACTGACTGTTTCATGACTTCTTTGTAATTCACTGTATCCCTGATATCAATATTAGGATGATACGGCACGTTGTAAACAGCGGGATCCAAGTTAATAATATAAGGAACTTTCTTCTTCTCTCGAATATAGGCATTCAAGCGCTACACAACAACGCACGCACAAAAAAGGTTTTAGTAACGATTTCAATGAATTGGCATTACACCTGTAATAAGGTTGTCTTCCCAGAACCAGCCATCCCAATAAGTAGTAGGACGGGTGCTTCCTTGCCCATGGTAGACTGTAAGTTTTATCTCTAGAAAACCCCCCACGTGATTATCTGATCTCTCAGCCAATCCAATGGACGAGAGTAACATTATTCATGTAACCTTAGCCAATATCAGCCAATCCAATGGATGAGAATAACGTTATTCATGTGACCTTAGCCAATATCAGCCAATCCAATGACCGACAGAGATCATGTTATTCATGTTTTATAATGAACCAATACCAAGGCTATACTCTTCCAAGAAATGAAGAAGAGTGCGCAATTGCGCGTGTTTCACTTAAAGACACAACTGCCGAGTTCTTTTTTGCTAATTATATCACTCGACGGAAGCCTTGTGTAATAACTGAAATACCACCCGAATACTCGTATGGTTGGAGCACCAAAGAACTGAACAGTAAGGCAGGACATTGTATTGTTTCTGTTGAGTGTGGAGATGCTGAAGAAGAAAAGCATCCGATCCGTTTCGGCTTAGGTTTCGTTAATGATGATTTCCAAACTTTAAACATTGCCTGTTTATACGTAAACAGGAAAGACGAAAAAAATGGCATTTTCAGAATTTCTTGATGAAATGAAAAAGGAGAATCATCACCTCTACTTGAGTGCGCAGAATAACAATGTGGAAATTACTCCCAGCCTCGATCAGCATCCTCAATCAACACTTCTCATGCCACCATTGACGCATATCCTTTGCAATTCACAACTCCGGCCAAAATTGCTTGGAAATTTAGTCCCATTTTCCGTACCATCGAATGCTTTTTTAACACACAGCAGATACCACATAAAGTGAATCTTTGGATGGGTACTAGCAGGAATGGGTCGCAATCCGGTACCAAAAATACCGTATTGAAGCGTTTAAAACGCATTCTTATAAGACATACATATCCTAAGCTTAGTTTATTAGTCATTTCGACAAGACAGTGAGCATCTTTTGAATTGCGCCAAGCATTAATGCGATAGGCCTCCATCACGACTTTCATGATAACTTGTATATGCTTTTGAAAGGCAAAAAAAACTTTCTATTGGCCAGTCCATGCGATATTTCGCATATTTATAAGAATGGTGCTTACTTTTGTTTATTCTGGTTTAGTTATTGCTTTTGTTGTTTTAGGGACTGTAAGACATGTTTATAGAAACGGACTGATACATTACGAAGGTTTCCCTGAAACAACGGAATACGGTACAATAGAATGCGCTTCCGTCTTTTGATCGCATCTTGTTTCTTGCGCTTTTTCATCGGGGTGGAACCTTTATCTAATATTTCTTCATAGGACTAGACGTGTATAGCAGAGCGTACGAGTTGAACCGCAAAACAGGCAACCGCATTTGTGGTACTTTCCCGAAAGCAAGAATTCTCTTTTCTCCGGTACTTAACAAAAGGTAGAGTTAGAGAAACTCATAGAAGCAACAAAAGACTCGCAAGAAAGCGAAAACTTGGAGCAGTTATTAGAGAATGAATTGGATACACTCGTACAACTTGAACAGTATATGAATGATTCAGAAGAAGAATATTCCCAATGCACTGATAAGGATTTTACTGAAGAGCGACCGCATTGTTTCAACGAAGCCCCTCCCAATTTTTCCCGAATCGAGAGATACCCTGTAGGATATGAACAACAAACAGAATTTCCGCGCTTTCAAAAAGTGCGTTTTGTTAGTGTTACCATGAACAGTGGTGAAATGCTTTACCTTCCTGCTGGTTAGTAGCAGTGGCTTCTGTTCATTAGTTGCCCCAACCAACTTCCACAAACACTTCAGGTTGGATACACAATGTGACATCTTTCGGAAAGAAGCATTTAGCACTTAATTTTTGGTAGCGGAATTCGTATGTGCGAACTAACTATTACATATGCATATAAAGGTGCTATCCGCCTGATACCGAGTGCTTCGAAAGACCATATTCGGAAGAAGTGTTGCAATGGTTGTTCAAAAATAAGGATTCTTGAAGTGAAAACTAGAGCGAGGCAAAGCACGCTTATTAGAAAGACGAACAACCATCAAAGCTCCTTTCGTTCTTTTCTACCGTTTTGTGTTAAGGAACCTTTTCATTAAATTTGACATTATCTACTTTATATATATATATATGCGATTCGCCGAGAACACACATAACATAATGAGGGTAGTTGCGATTGTGTTTCTACACTACGGAAAAGTTTCATGTATTTTCAGCATATCGGGTTCTTGAACTAGAAGTGCGTTTCCAATGCTCGCATCGGAATATATTCAATAGAAGCATTATCATTATTCTAAAATAGCGCGACAAATGACAGCTCTCTTATTCGACAAAAGGCGATTGTCGCCTTTAGGAAAGAGCGACGGTAAACTTTTTCCTTTCCAAGTGCTACATTACCAAAAGAAGCATTTATGCGACATGACAGTTGAGAGTTACTAAATAGAGATTTTATTCCGATAATAAAATGGACATTGCACTTTCTTATTCTCCTGCGAATAAAAATGCGAATTATAAGAATACTTGTACTTTTTATCAATAGAATTTTTAGCAATAGAGCATGCCGGTTATCAAAGATAAGGGCTTTATTCACTTGCAAGTCAACACAATAATAAAAAGAATTGGTATATAAATCAAGGGAAAATGCGAATCGCATTTAAAATCACTCAAAGAATTAAGTTATGTCTTGGTTTGCTTTTTCGACTCTACAACTGGCAATGAGTGCACACAGCCTCAGCGTTTCTAAAAATATAGGAAACTTTGGTATTCTTTCCTTTTCCTTTATGCGCATTGTCTAACTGAGACCTGTTTCAAAAGAGGTTTTAAAGTTTTACGAACCGAAAAATGGCGTCTACCAACCCGGAAAAGTCATAGGCGCAACTTTTAATCATGAATTAGACTGTTCGCATCAATTTACAGAAAAATTTCAAGTGAAAAACAATAGCGACGCAGAAAACGCAAATCTCCCTGTCCTTTGTAATAATGATACGTTAACCATCACCGGGTTACCCATCGCTATGGTAACTTGCCATGCCAAAATGCAATACTACGAAACAATTTATACAAAAGGGAACTGATGAAAAAAAGTCGAAATAGTTGTGTGCGACGTCAAAGATGCCAGCGGAAACCTTCTAAAAAGCTGTCTTGAATGGAAGTTTATTATCCCGAAAGCTTCGAAACTGCTGAAAAACGTTGGTAAAGCCATTACTGATCAGCACAGAATGCGACGGGGAGTTTGGAATAACAAAGAATTGGTTTCACGGAGCATTTAATAGAGTTAAAGAAGTAGGAAAGCCATTTGTGCAAAATGGTTATGGCTTAGCATTATTAAGCATGCGTCATTACTGCTACTTGCGCAGTAATTTCTCAGGTTAAGACAAAGGGAGAAGCAATTTATAACAATGCAAAGGAGCAATTGAAACAAATCTTGCACAACGAACTTAAAAAAGGTATGCGTTGAACAACAAAACACAACTTTCCCACCTCTATAAACAGACTTTCAAACCCACTATACTAAACAAGATATTGGCGATGGTAAGTAGTCGAATAAACAAAGAAAAATGCGGTTGGTTATTGTAACCTTTAGAAGACAACTACTTGGAAGCGCATCCCGAGATTCTGGATAGCATGTTAGAAGAACTCGTCAATGATGAAGTGGACAAGTTGTATGCAGAGTATCTCGAAAGTTATGGCTTTAAATCCGGTATGGAAAATAATGAGCGCCATTTTTTACGCTTTGCCAGCGAATATCGATGAAGATGCCAATGAAGAAAGCTTAAACCTAGGTTCAATATAAACTAAACAACTATTATGAATGCATAAATAACGCTCTTAAAGATAATTATTGGCCACAAAAGTGAAGTACTTCGGCCGATAAATGGGGAAAACGCAAAAAAAATAAAAAATTTGATTTATTTTCTCTTTGAATGAAATTTAACGATTATTTATTGCTTTTCGCAATTCTTTACAGAAAGAAGAATTCTTATTTGAATCAGTTAAGTTAAGTTGTGACTATTCGTCTGATTCCCCTAAATTTGATCGGAATAATTTCTCTTTTTGAAAAATAAAAATTCCGATTTCAAATGTAGGAAAAAATCCTTTTTAGGTAATTCCCACGTGTTGATAGCGCCAAAGTTTTTCCCTATCAACGAGAAGGCTGTGTGTAGTTAGAACCAAACTATGCGAACTTATTAGTAATGCCTCATTAGCCTCTTATTAGTTAGTTATTCTGGCTTCAGATAATAAAAACCGGTTATTGTCGGAGCCAAGAAGAATTAGCGGTTATTAAAATGCTTTCTTTTTTCTTTATACTGAGAAGAACGCTCAATGTATGCTCTGCTTTCTGGAGTGTATAACTGCTTAACTGCTAAAAATGAGTATAACGTTCTTTTTATTGGACCAGCGTATTGTGGAAAAACGGTTAGACTAAGTGCGAGAATCTGGGAATCAAAAGCTTAACTGCCAGTGTAGACTCTCGTTGAGCAGTTGAAGCGTATTTTCGTCCCTGAATACAAAACTGTTGATCCTGCACGAATACAACCCACTGTTGGCCTAAATGGTGGCTTTGTTCTTCTTCTCATAGTCGCTTATGTGTAGCGATAATTATTGTGCCGACGCATTAATTGTTTCTTTTATCCTTACG
>JAQFYM010007169.1:0-10715 GCA_034694785.1 Agrenia bidenticulata
TGATAAACACGTTTAAAAGCTGAAATTTACAAAAACAATTCAATGAAGGAAGGACATTCATGATAAAGGGAAAAATGATTTAGTATTTTAGACGTAAAAATCTTTGCTGAAAATTTCGCATCGGCTTGAAATGCAATCTTAGTGTTTGTATGTATGTTTTTCTAAAAAATCGTTAGATGCTTTTTCCATGTTGGGCATCATAGGTTAAAAACATTTTATTAGTAAAAATCTATCTACAGTAAAAAGCCAAACAAATCATAATAGAAAAACTCTGTATTACTCTAAATACGTACTTTATAGTTGCCTTATGCTTAAGGGCAATCAAAAATAACATTGCAACTTTTGAACTCATTCCAGAACAGTAAAATTGTTGTTTTTACAAAAATACTTATAATTCAGAAAAGTGCTTATGGCACATATAAAAGATGCCCAATAACATAAACTAGTATAAATATGAAAAGCCAAAAGGCTTAAAAATACTTTAATATACAAAAATCCTCGCTAAAAACAAAGTTGTTCGTTGTAATTACATATAGAGACAGTGTTTAAAATTTTCTCTGCATAATTCCTTCGTTATTTTTTTAATTTTCTTGTGTTTTTGCATTTTAATCTTGATAACTACAAGTTTTGTTTTCATATGCTTTTTTTTTGGCATGAATTAAGTATTTGCATATTTAACAGTGCAATGAACACTAACCTACTACAATTACATTTTATCTACCAAAAATCATGAAAGATTCTTGACAAAAACGCAATAAATAAAACAACGCGTTGCATCAAAAACAACCTCATTGCAACGAGCTGCAATCAAGTAAAAAGCCACACATAGCAGAAAAAATTATAACAACCAAGATCGATAAATATTAAAAATATTACGCTATCGAAAATGATATATAGTTTCAAAAATATTTAAAAGCAAAAAAGTGATCAAATTACATTTATTGACGTACAAATTACACATATAAATGTAGGTAATATTGTAAAAATATACATTTTTTTACTTGTTTATCATTTAAATTTAGGAAAAATAAATATCACATTTTGCATCTATTTTAATTTTTTAAAATCGTTTTCTGCTACTTTAGATTGAAAAAATTATACATTTATAGCATATTATGAACAAATTAAAAATTTTAATTTGCAATTATTTTGTCATAAGTTCGTAGTTTAATTGCCTTAAAAGCGGAAAAAACGGGGTATATTGTTTTTTTGTAGTGTGCGCATATTTTATATAAACAAATCCTTACTAGTTTTTTAATGTTCGGCTTTGTTTCTTTTTGTCGTATAATGCTTGCCTTTTTAATTAAAAATACAGAATATTGCATACAATTATGTTTAAAATATAACAGCAAAAAAAATACATGATGGTACACGGTTGTATAGTTTTTTGGAATTATACGTTTTTTAAAAAACATCTAACATTATAACTTTTCTACGCATGATTCATAAATACAATACACATCAGTCACCAAAAGTGACACACATAGAAGAGTCGCAGTGCAATTTAACCAATTTAAAACATATACTATGTCATAAAAAAAAATAAAAATTATTTAATGAAAATTTTGTATTAATAATAAAAATTATTTTAAATGTACATTTAGCCTTTTTCGTTTTACTATATTGTATATACACAAAATAAAATAAATGGTCCCCTTTTCTAAGGGGGCCCGGAAGAAATGGCTCTTTTGCCACCCCCTTATTCCGCTACTGCTAAGAGCCACAACAATTTTAATAAAAGGTTATAAAAGAACTGTTCTGTTTACATTTTTGTATGGTGTTTAACTATATAAATTATTTATATAATATAATAACAGAAGAAATTTATCTTACTATTTTTATTGTTTTTTTATGTGTTTTCATTTTATTTAAAAGATCTAAACAGTCAATATATACATCTTATCTATTCATTGTTAGAAAAGGGTGTTCTAACAAAGGCAAGTGCATCTTAATGGGACTCATCCTTTGCAGATTATATATGATCTTCTTTTAAAAAATTGATCAAAAATTTTTTAAAGTTTTGTTGTTGTATTATATCGGTATCCCCAATGCATACAAAAAGTAACTTAAAGCTCGTAACCGACTTACCACATAAAATTACGAATATTGATTTTTGGTAAGATTGTCGTTTATTGCAATTTTTTTTTGCTTTTAAAAAAAAAACTGTTGTTAAAAAGGAAACAAGTATATACAAAAAGTATCATATCTGTAATTTCTTATATACAAGGTGGCTTAAAGTTGCTCCATTAATATTTTTTTTTTTTTTAAATGAAAAATCTATCCTACCTATTAAGTGTTTGTTCTTATATTTTGCATCTAAATTCCCTATGTGTGCATCTCAAAGGGTAAAATATATAAAGAAAACTTATGATGTTAAATCATTTGCTTCAAAATTTTTTTTTTATGCCTTACGTTTTCATTGCACTCATTTTACTGTAATTATATGTCATTTTCTGTTTTTAAAATAACTTTTTTTAATTAGTTCGTTGTAATTAGCTGTTTTTTTTTGCGATCGAAATTTAACAATAAAATGCGTCAAAATATTACGTATTAATATAAATTTGTTTTCTGCTGATTTTGTGAGTCTATTAGTGTAAATTTTACTTTACAACTCTTGCACAAATGCACGCACGTTAGGTGACCATAAAGGATGTAACTAAAAATACATTGTCTAGATGCAATATCAAATCTATAACTAACGCCTAGTTTTCCGTCTATAACTTACAGAATTGTGATATAGGCTAGATTTGTTACATAATATATCTTCGTTTGATTTTTTTAAAAACACTTTGGTAAATTAATGTGTCAAAAAGTCATATTCAAAAAAGTTTGGATTTAAAGTCGGCAATTAAAAAAAAGATTTTTTGTAAAAATCTTATTTATTAATAGCGCAATATTTTATTTCAATTACAATATTATTATTTCTTGTGCATTATTAGGTAGTGGATGATAAAAACGAGAACCGCAACATTACAGACTTATTATGCAAGTAAATTAACACGGAATTTGCATATTTTTTTAAGTTATATTTATACAAAAACAAATTTTTGCCAGCATACAGTGGTTAAATTCTGTTAAATAGATTTTGTAAAAAAAAGTATTTTATTATTATTTGTAAACTGCATAGAAAATGACAAAAAGGTGAGTATAGATTGATAAAAGCGCAATTTGTTCGTGTATAACCGATGTGCATCGTTTTATGTATGTTACTTGTATATTATCATTATGTTTCATTGGGAGTTTATTTTTTTAGAAAAAAGAATAGTTATATGAACTATAATTATATATGACATAACCCGTAAACGCGTATCAACAACCTTTCATTATCCTTTTTACAGACAAATGCAGCAGATGAAACATCGGAAATCTCTTAATTGTATACAATTTTTCTTATACGCTATAATGTACATAACATATAAAAAAGTATATTTTATATGTCTGCAATTCAATATAACAGTACAAAAACGGTTCGAAATTATAAGCTAAGTACAGTTATATTTTTTGTAAGAACATCATTATAAAAAATACGTAATATACAGGACAGTTTTTCCTTATTTGTTTCGTATGCCGTTTAATTGCTACCTTATATAGTAGAAGAAGTTTCGAACGTTCTTTTTGGCTTACAATAAACACATTAGTATTAATTAAAAAATTATAACCTTTTTTATGTAAATAATGATTAAAAACACAAAACAAAATTGAGTTGTTTGTATAGAATCAAAGTACCTTTTAATTACGTAAGCCAGCTTTAACCTTGACAAAACCTTTTAAATTGGTAGCTGTGTTTTATAGCAATTTATACAAATGAAATGTATTTATGATTTTTAAATATTATTTATGCGTTAAAAAGTGCTTTTCTTCTTAAAACGCCAAAACTTTATTAAATTTGTTTTTTTTTACCTTTTTTTATATAGTTTAAAGCGTTTAAGAAGATTTAATTATTATTTACTATTGCATATTCTCTTTAAATGCATATATAGGCTACAAAGAATAAAAATATTTCTTTAAACTATTTTTTTGCAATCGAGGCTTTTCAGTCATAATCTGTATCTTTATGTACACATATTTACACATAACCAATTATAGTATACTGAAAAACTCTTACTCAATTTTTGCTTATTTTTTTAATTTGGTTTATCTGATAGGATCTAATGAGTTTATGTAAGACATAAAAGGTATCTACAAATTTTTTTTAAAGAGTAAACAGATTTGAAATAAAAAATCCCGATCAAGTTTATTAAAGTCATTATTTCTAACAACTAAAATAGTGAAATAAAAGACTCTGTATATATTTAATTACATTTACTATAAATACAAAGCATAATTATAAATTAGGAAAAAAATAATTCTACATCTTTATATACAAAAGTTAATTTTAGAACGCATTTGCTGTTGTTTTAATAAAAACACACTGAAAACCAAATGGAATTACCCCGTGGAAACAAAATTTTTTTAATGCTTGTATAAACACGAAACGTAGTTGTAACTAATTTTACATTGTAGTTTTTCTTTTATGGATGTGTAAAAATATTTATATATATTATCTGTACTTATTTAGTTAATTCTAGGCCTTTCGACCCCTTTATGATCATGAGGTGGATCCGGTTCATATACAAATCATTTATTGCACTTATTTATTGGATTATTGATCTTATCATGATCCATGAGAAAAAAATCACTACAAAAATAATAAAAAAAAATTCTTTGCATGCTAATCAGTATATTTTTTATTTTTTTGTTGTATTAAAACTACACTAGGTGCTAGAAAGATATATTTTGACGCATTTTAGTGCGTTATAAAACATGAAATATATCTTTAACTCTATTTTTTAGTTTAAGTAAAAAAAAAATAAAGCAAAAAATGCGTAATTGCATTCTTGTTGTACAGTTTAGTACAGAAAATCCCACCTAATGAATTTTTGCAGTCTAAGTAATTGTTTTGAATACAAAAACATCTCGAGATTAAGGAATAACATTTTTTATAAATTAAAAAAATATATTATAAATTTTTTTATTTAATTTATTCATATTTTTAAATGATCCAATTAATCCGGATTATGATCCGTTCATTTTTTTTCAATGAACAAAATAATCAATAATCTTTTGGAGCCGGGTCGAAAGGCCTAGTTTATACTATTTATTTATGTGCTTAATCAGTATCGCACAGTATTTGTATGAATTTAGCGTTATATCTACATTAAATTGCTACTAAGATTACATTTTTCTGTATTAAAAGCACGCAACTTATGATTTACTCTTTTTTAAAAATTTAATGTTAGGAAACAACATATAAAAAAAATACCCCTTTTTTCTATATAAATAAATACATAAAAAAGCTATTATCTAATTTAAGGTATTTTTTTTCGTTCGTATTTATAGAAAAAAACTAAAAAATGCTTAAAATTATAAAAATACTAGACCTATATTTAAAAAAAAAGGAAAGCCATACTGACAGATTTTTTTACATAAAATGGCCAAGTTTTGTAAAACTGAAATTGATAGAAATGTTTTGTATAACTTAAAGCTTTTTGACAGAGTGCGTAAAGTAGCAAAAACAAATGATATTCTATACTGTTAACGAACAAAAAATGTATATGTAGACGCGCATTAAGAAGTGCCGCAAAAGTAAAAAAAATCATTTTTACACCTTTAACGTACCTGTTGTAGACAAAGAACTCTTTTGCTTGTGCAGAGATTTTTCTATAATAAAGAAATTAAAAGATAAAAAAAAAATAATTACTTTTTTAGATAAAAAACTGTGCAAATTATCTAATTTCATTAGGGTTGCTTATATAAACAAACTGCTCTTGTTCTTTTTGTATTTTTTGTATAACCAAAAATAACATAAAAACTCTTTGTATAGTTTTAAAAACTTTTTTTAATCATATAAAACGTATGTTTTCGTTCTTTATCGAATTAAAACTACGATCATCAGCACTAAATACGGTTTAAAAATACAACGTAGTTTAAAAGTTCGTTTTGTTTTTTTTGGTCATATTTTTAAAGAATTCTGCCTTTTTTATACACCAAACAACATAACTAATGACATTTTTGTTCAGTTGAGCTAAACATTCATGTTCTTTTTAAAAAATAGTATTAATTGCCGTAGTTATCTTTAAGATGCATTTTTAGTAGTATTTCAAAACCAGTCAATTTTTTTTGATTATGTTTTGCAAATTTATAAATGTAAAAATTGTGATACGTACAAATACCACATAATGTGATTCTGCTTAGTAAAGTATCAACAGATGCGCAAATAAAAGGTTTTATTGCTATAGAATAGTCATTCTATATATCTGAAATGGATTTAATATTTTATATCTTTTTAAATTTATACACTTTCCTACCTCTTTTCTTTTTTTTCACTTTTATTATTATCTTGCTTACTTTTTTTTTGTTTAGTATTAAAATAGCACACTGTATTTGTTTGTAAAATCACCTTTTATAACGTTTCCTTTTTACCAAACAAAGTAAAATTGCATTGCCTGTTACGTTTTGCATTTCGGTATTATACAAAATAATCAATGTAATTTTTTGTGTAGTGGTATAGCGTGTTTTACTTCTTTTCCTTTTTTTGAGTTAGCCATAATTGTGATATACTTTATAATATGTTTCAGTATGTTATACAGGGACTTGAAACCTTATATATTTACCAGCGTACTAAAACGGTACTTTCAGAGCTTTGTTCCACTACTATACAAGAACAGTATACGTGCGTTCATAACACTTTTACTTATATAGAAATATAAATTAATTCCTCGGAATAAGGGTCAAATTCCTTCGTCGACGGATCTGTGCCTTAACGCCTTTTCAATAGCGGGAATCGACCAATATGTCAAATGATTGGGGATTTGACCCACGAGGCATTTTTTTGGGGGGGGAGGGGTATGACCCTTAAACAAAAAAATAATGACAATAAAATACTCAAAATATCATCCGAAAAAAATAACAAATAATAAAGCAATGAAATAATAACACTCTTGAGAAAGCGGTGGATAGGGTCAGGTTTAAAGGGAGTTATAGGGTTGTTAGTATATAAAAACACATTCAACAAGAATCAGGACTAAATAACAAAATCTATGTACCATGTAAAACGCAAAAAAATTTACAAACAAATGCTAACAATAAAAATGCCTTATTTTGGTAGTATTTAATTGCAAAACAAAAAAGACATGATACTAACACTCGCATCTAAGCACTTTGAACGTGATTCGAATACAATTACAGCATAACATAGTAAAAAAATTGCAGACGAGTAATTTTCATTGTAAAATTACAAAATTTCAATCAAAAAACAAAAAAAATCACAATTCGTATTTTTTTTTCCTACGTTTTATGTAGGGAAAACTATTTTAATTATACCAAGTTTATACAAAAATTATTTACCCCCATAAATGTGCAACTATTTTGTGCGTGAAACCGACAGCATGATCACATAACGAATACTAAGCGTCTGCCGCAATGATGTAATGGTATAGCGCTTTTGCGTCTACACTACCCAGTGAACTTACCTATGCTTTTAGTAGCCTCGGAGGTCAGCACGTATGTCTTTTACTGGCGCTGTATAAACAATCGGTGTACCTACTACTTTAAGACGCTTTCGGTTAGACATGGTTGTTGGTTCGAAGGCAGAGGTAAGTAGAAAAAGCTTTTTCAATTTTTGTTTTTCTACGTACAATGTAATAAAAAGGCTAGTTGCAGCGTTTTTCCGGCCTTAGTTTGTGTACCTTTTAAAGACTAAGTTTTAGCATTGGTGGAAAACTAAAGGAACAAATTAGTAGGTCCACTATCCAGATAGGCTTTTCAGCGACTACGTGCAATCGATAAACTAAAGCGTGTAAATGCATTGGGGTCGTGTACCCGTAGCTCTAATTCAGGTTTTTTGGCTAGTAGATACACATCATACACCAGATTTTTGCAGGGTCGAAAAAGTGCCAAATAGAAATACGACGACATTGCTTAGCGTTTTTCGTGTGATGTACAAACAGGTGCAATAAAACATACGACTGAGTAGCAAGCTTACCATGGATTGTGGACAAAAGGGTACGGCCATGGAACAGACTGTAAAATAAACCATTTTTTGGCACTGTTACAGCAAGCATACCTAGCATGTAGAAGCATAACAACAAGATAACGCAGTAAATTACTAGAAGGTGTGAGTTATAAGTAGGACGGGGTAAGAATATGCAGAGTATATATTAGATAATATTTATTATTATTATAATTATACTAACATTAATTAAGAAACTAATATATTACATTAGTGCAATATATGTTATGTTAAAAATATATCTAATATTTTTACCCATATGCATACACCAACACGAAGCCCACAAAATAAAAAAACGAGTAAAGGCCTGGAATTATTTAACTGAAACTGATCGAAGAAAAAGCAAAGTGCAAAGAATAAAACTTAAGACTTATTATCAACGGCCAAACAAATGGATCGCAATCATACAAATCATTAACACCCCAAAAAAAATGAAAATGATTCAGTCGTATCGAAAAATATTGAAACTGCCCATGTATATTTATATAATTTTTTTGTTCAAGACTCTCTACCACTAAGTTTTTTGAAAGTAAAATTTTAAGAAGTTGTGCAATGCTCTATCACCCAAATTAATATTGCCTTCGAGAATAGAAAATAATTGTAGTTTATTACCAAAAATTTATTTCAAGACGGAAAATAAACTTAAGGCACTTATATCCAAAGCAAAATTTTTAAGCTTTACTACCGATACATTGACATCGACAGTATACGAGTCGTATTCGGGGATAACAGTCTATTGGTAACACCAAAATTTATACACCAGCACACATGATCTCAATAAAAGCAACACCAGAAGCCCATTCAAGTTATAATTTATATCAGCATTTTGCAGGGGAAATACAAAAATGGGGTGTGACAAAAATGCGTCAGGGTCATACATGACAACGCCGCAAATATATCCAAGGCCATAGCTGACAACTATCAAAATAGTATTCGCTATTTTGCACATAGCAGTAGCTCTTAGTTAACCATGCTTTTTAAAAACAGGTTAGAAATGATGATATCCTAAAAAAGATAAGATCTTTTGTTATCTTTTGCAAGCACTCATCCCTAGCATCATCTGTTCTTGAAGCAAAACAAGAAACACTTAACATTCCGAAACATTCATGTATACAAGATATTAAAACAAGATCGAATTATGTTTTTTATATGCTTTCTAGATTTTTAGAATAGAAATGTGCAATCATGGCTGCATCCATTATTACTAATAAGGTAAGTTTAATGTCCGATATAACTGATGATGATTTAAGAATTATACATATTATGACAGAAATTTTGTCTCTATTTAAAGAAAGCTACCCACAATGTAAGCGGCGAAAACTACCCCACTGCCAGCGCGATTTTGCCTATTTTATAATTAAGACAAATAATGCACAAAAGAATAGAAGAATATGTAAATGAGGATTTTATAACATGGGTCCGATGGTAAATTAGACAAGAAATAACATATCTTGCGTAAAAATATACAAATAGTAATATTTTACCAACGACCTGCACATATCACAACCCAGCCTTTAAAGATTCTAAGTTCTTGGAGCCCTACCAAATATCACATTTCAAAAATTGCTTATAGAGAAAATTTCTGAGCTTGAAATAAGATCAGCTGATGTACAAAATAACCAAAATGTACGTGAAACCGGTCTATAGGTGGAGTTCGGGTCCAATGCGTCAAGTATACATGATACTTATTTGGCATATGATTCTTTACTAGAAAATGGTCTTAAAGATGATCCACTAGTATTTTGGTCTATTAAATGATCTAAATTTCCACAGCTTCTACTCTTGCTGCAAAATATTTATCCATTCCTGCATCAAGCGCATCCGTGGAACGTTGTTTAACGGTTTCAGGATGAGTAGTAGATGATCTCAGAAATCAATTGACAAGTAAAAATGTCGAGATGTTAGTGTTTCTTGCGCAAAATCATAAAAATTTAAATTAAAAGTAAAGGAAATATTAAATAATTGTTCCTTTGTGATTCCTTTTTTTTTGATAATAGCGAAACTGCCAATACTATCGTTTAAGATACGATTGATATATTATGCATGCTTTCCTTTTTATTTACGCGCAAAATCATATACTTTCCACAAATATTTCACACCATTTGTTTCATCAACATAAACGATTATTTAAATTCCCTTTGTGATTCATATGGCTACAATAGGTCATTTTTTTTGCTGCTTTCTCTTACACACGTTTCCAATTTTCCTGTATATCTCTTTCAAGTGTCAATCAATCTTCTGTAGCGCCGCACTTAGGAATACTACCGTCTATGGTGTAGTTGATATATATATATATATATCTGTATGGGAACAAGTTTAGGGCTTACATCTTTAAGATGTCAAAATTTTCTAATATATGGGTTCTAAAATGGAAATATATTTTATTATGTTTATTATTAATTTTTTTAATTCCATTAATGATAATTAATATTATTAATCCCATCCCTAGTTATAAGGCATAAAAAAGGGAAAACCTACAGGTTTTTTTGTTTTCGACCATAACAAAACAAGGGGCTTGAATGCTATAGTTGAGTACATCAAATTAAGTCAAAATCTATGTTATTTGGTTAAATTTTCTTGTTTCGTTTTTTTCCACTTTTGTTTGTACTTTTTTCTCATTTTTTTTATTTCTCTTTTTCGTATTTTTTTATTAATTTTTTTTGTA
>JAQFYM010007170.1:0-10715 GCA_034694785.1 Agrenia bidenticulata
GATAGATAGATAGAATACGATTTTTTGTCTGGATTATATGTTACCGTTTAATTTTTAATATATAATATTCACGTTATATTATTTTTCTTGCATTTCCGTTTTACAGCCACTTGTAATATAAAACATATCATGAGAATTGTGTTCGTAAAACACACGCAATGTTTTCTTACATATTTTTTATTCGAAAAATTTCCAAGTAGTAATTGGGCAAATAGTTAAACTTACTAAATAAAAATTAAATAATATAAAAAATACAATAAATAGACAAAAGTATATTGTGAAACTTTCAAAGTACCAAAAACAATATGAGAACGTTTTTTAAATAATTTTTTATTTTTTTTGTACATCAATGCAAAGTAGTTTTTTCTATAAAAAGCAAAAAGTATTTAACAAAAAAAAAAAAACACTTTTCCGCTAGTTAACAATTGTTTAAATTCCGAAAAGCAACGGATGGTATATAAAAACGTTTTTTTTGCCTAAAACATATATAAAAATAGTAAAAACGCATGAAATCCTATTTGTTAATATTTATCAAATGCAATTTCTATATATTGCTTGTTTTAAATGTTTTTTTTTTTACAAAAATATTTTTTCTATAATATCTAAAGCTTGTTTAACTACTTTTTGGGTGTCATGTTATATAATTCTTTATTAACGTAATATTTTATTATTTGCTATGTTATCTTATATTTTTACGGCTTTAAACTATACATTGACAATTTTATATTTGTTATAAAACTTCTTTTTTGCATTTTTTGCATTCGATCTTATTTCATTATATTTTATTGTCAATTTTTAGCTGTATTACAATTAGACAAGTTTTTTTGTGAACCTAATTTTGTTTTTTAATTATGCTCAAGGTATTTGGTATGGTTAGCGGGTCACCTTTGCGCAACTAAAGAGACAATAAATTTTGCTGATAAAATTTTTTGCATGGAGTGTTGGGCTATTTTGTGCTGATAGTAAAATTTTGCATGCAGAGATTGTTTTATGTTTTTATTTTTTTGCTGGTAGTAAAACTTACTTTTTTGATAGTAAATTTAACTTTCAGGGATACCTGATAGTAAAATTAACGTTTTTTAATTTTTCACTATAATAATAAATATTAACTGTAAAAATTTGTAATTTTTAAAAAAAAAAAATTAAAAGTGGAAAATTTTTATATACTAAAAATGTAAAACTAAGTGTAAATCAGTGCAATAATAATTTAACTGATTTCATTTTACGCTTGTTCAACATCGATTGCAAACTTCATAACTTTTTTTTACATGTAGAGTAAATTTTGCTGTCTGCAATAAAATTTCTAACCTTACTTTTTTTTTGCTGATAGCAAAAGACAAGCATTCTATTAGAGGCTCTAAATATTACAAAAATACAATAAAATTGCATAAAAACAAAATTGTAAATAATCGGTTTTATCCAAAAAAAACGATTGAACATTTATTGGCATAGTGGTCATTATATTTTGTTATATCATTATAAGTTTATTTTTTTGTTTCTTAAATTCTCTATGCCAAAAGTTTTTCACAAAGCAATTAATTCTCATTTTCATTCAATATAACATAAAAAACAGTGTATCCAACGTAAAGTATCTGTAGAAAATGTAAACGGATATCAAATATTGTTCCGCGTTTACGTCTGTAATTTTAAAAAATAAATTAAAGGCGCAGAGGGTCGATTTTTTTGCCTAACACTCTTATTCTTTCATTGTATAATTTTTGCGCCAAAAAAAACCTTTTCAGCTTTTTTACCTCTGTTTTGTTTTCCTGTAATTTTAGATTCGGTAAATGTTCAATATGAAAAATAATATTGCAATAATAGAAAATAACTTGGTAGTTATAAGCAAAAAAAAGCCACTCCCACTGAACGACATATTAGGGCAGTTCTTGGCAGGGTAATATGATTATGGTAGAAAAAAATTTTCCATGTGTTATATTTGTAGAAATGCTCCTGAAAGGATAATTCAAAATTAACACATGTAAGTCAACTTTTTTGCTACAGTATATTTATGCACACCAAGGTGTATGTATGCAATATTATACGTGTTTATTTTAAGCCTTAAAGCTTTGCACAAACCAAAATGCAAAAAAAGCTTTATCTGATATGAACGACCTAAAATCCTGTTTATTTACTCGATTACTGCAATTTTAAACATATAAGTAAAAGTTCTATATATTTTAATGTGAAAAATTTTGTAAGAATATTGTATCTAAAAAATTCAGACTTCGGCAATGGCAGAGACAAGGGTTTTATAAAAAAATGTTTTTACATATTCATTCTTGCATATAAAGCTACTCTGGTAAAATGTGTACTTTGATAAATTTGTAAAACATATTTTACATATATTAAGATTGTAAAAACTCCATTAATCGTGTAAAGTGAGTATCTTAGTGCAACTGCGTGGGGTTCGTTCGCTTAAGCGGCTTAAAAATATAACGCGTCATAATTTTATAACCCTATACCGAAAAAGTTTGCCGCCTTTTTACGTTTAATTAAAAATATTAATTCTAGAAAATTTGTATCAGTTGCAAACTATCAAGGTTTTATATAGTAATATAAATTTATGTGTCGTTCCTCCATTATAATTTATCCAAAAAAACCGAATCTATTCAAAACCTTTTTTCTAGTTTGTATTTTTTCCAGCTTTGTTATCCCAATTTACTTATAACAACTTACTTATGCACAATCATTATAGATGGTTGTTGATCAACAAAATTTACGGTTACGGAAACTTGCGCTAGACATATTTTTTTCAGTTGTTTTGTTGTATATTTTAGCACTTTAAATATTGAATGCCCTATAAACTTTTACATTAAAGAAGTAACTAATATATCTGTTTGTCCGTGTGCAAAAAAAAGTATGTTTACGGCATATATTTATTTGCAGTCAAAAAAACTAATCTAAACAAAAATTTCTCGCGCATGCCAGAGTTTTAATTTTAAAAAAGAACATGTTTTGATAGCAAATACAGAAGCAAATCGTCGAGTATTTTAAATGTACGTAATAGAAACAGTATATCTTATTTTTCTTTTAAAAAGAACAAATATTAATATAGACTTTACAATAATCATATAGTTTGTTAAAAAAACAATTTCCGTTCTTTAGGCTGTTTTAACTGTATTTTTTACACCAAATTTTTTGTAATCTTATAAAAACAATCGAAATTTGTGCAAAAAGTCGAAGTAAGTACGATTTATGCTGAAATATAGTTCAACGCGGTAAGTACAGCGCAAATGTACTCCATTTATTTTTTCTTTTTATTTCAAATCTTTTATTTTATTTTTATCCAAGAATCTTTTAATTGATTCACATATAAGCGGGCCTCTTTATTTACGGTATTTTTGTAAATAGTCGTAAATAGTTAAAAACGGATATTTTGGTTAAATTTTACACCCTTATAAAAGAGAAATACAAAATCATGTCTCTTATGACACAATTAAAACAATAAATTTGGTATAATGCAAAATGCAAAATTGATAAAAAAATATTGTTCTGACATCTAAAAATTGAGTATACTGCTTTCATAAGGTAAATATTATTACAAAAAAACATGAGTGACAAATTAACCAGAAAATATTACAGCAATGAATTAGAAGGTTTCCCTTGTTCGGAAATATTTTTTTGAAAAAATGCTAATTTACCTGGTCTTATAAAAAATATGTAGACAATTATTTAAATAAATGTAACTTAGCAGTATATAAAGGCTGGATTTCTATGTACTTTTTTCGTGAGTATTTTTGGAGTCACACATAAAAAAAGGCCCGTATTAGAATATTTTATGCAAATTGAAGCATTATTACTTTAAGGAAAGCTTTAAACAATAAAAAAAAGTATTTGCTAACAAACATGTCCTAATTGCTATTTAGAAATACTTGCCAAGTATTAGATTGATTTTTCGTGAAAAAACATGAACTTTTTATGTTTGCCTTTATCTTATGTTGCTACTTAACGTTGTTTGAGTTTATAGATCTGGTTTCCAATGTTTACAAATACAACAAAACCTATCATGCATTATTTATATTTATGCTTTTTTAGGTAATGAGTTAATTGTAGTCATTTTATATGGATTTTCTTTTTCTTTTAAGATTCTGAATATATCGTGAATCGTTTTTTACACAATACTAATATATAAAAATTCTATTTAACTGATCCCAAAAATATTTTTCCATTACTTTCCCGTAAATAAAGAGGCCTGCATATAAGTGTGTACACTAATGATAAAAACTTTATGTGTTGTAAAAAATGATCTTTGAAGCTTTTGGCTTATTTAAAGTATGTTAAACTTTTTTTGGTTTCTTTATCTGAAAATTTGCGCGTATGCTTTATTAAGCAAATTTCTTTTGTTATTATGAATAGCTAATACTCAGTGCTACAATTGGGGCAGAACTTCAACAAGAAAATATGTATATATTGCTTTTGTAAGGTACTCTAGAATTTTATTTGTTAACCCTTTGACGACGAAGTGAAAAGTAAAAAAATACAAAAATGACGAGAAAATATTATATAGGGGCATGGCCACTAGTATACATGCTCGTTAAAAGCATATTATATAAACCAATATTTTCTGTATTAATAAACACAATACTCTTTAAAATTTACATTTGGTTGCCTACAGCGTCTCTTCTCAATCCCTACAAAATACACTTGGTATCTTCGGAAATGATTGATATAATAGTGGTATAATGTTGTAATACAACAATCATTTCTGTTACCATATATCTCATTCCCTAGCTATTGTTTGCGTTAAATAGGTATTATTCTGATGACTGTAGTATTTACAGGAATAGATTAATGGTTGTTTACAAAGAAAACAGTTGTAAAACAAATCAATATATATACTCAGTGTACAATATTATACAGCATTTTAATTGCAATTCATAGATTTTATTTTTTTTGTAAATAATACATTAGGATGAACGTAAAATAATTCTAAAAAACAATATTTTAGTGTTGAAAATTGCTTAATGATAAAAAATAATTTTAAATCATTTAAAAGTGAAATTTATAGTCATTTCTTTATGAAAATTTTCATTCGCCCTACGTCATCTTTATTGAAATAAGTGTACACCTAGTCGATTGGGTTTATTTGTATCTGTTTCTTGAATAATAATTATGAGTACTGTGGCTTTTTTTGTTGAAAGAAGTGAAATTATATTTATAGATCCACACCATTTTTCAGAATAAGATTATAGAAACAAAAAAAGATAAAAAAGAAAAAAGTTTTATTTTCTTGTTCTCATTTATATATTTGTTTTATGTTATTTTTTTCTTACTGTGTTTATAAGGTGTTAAATAAATTTTCTTGTTTCGACAAAAAATGGGTGCCTCGTCGTTTTACATTTTAGGGATCGACCAACAAATGGTCGCTTCGTCGTCAAAGGGTTAATGACAGATAAAATATCAAAATAATTTTTTTTATAGTGTATTGATAACAGATAACTGATTTATGTTTGAAGCACGTTTATTTAATAAGTAACTTGCACCAAATTCATTTTATCCATGTCCTCTATGCAATTTTTTAGATGAATATACAGGCCTCTCCAATTTAGGATAAATTGCTAAGATCGGCTAATTAACCTAAAAATATAATTCTCAAAAACATGATTTATCCAAAATTAAACATTAAAATAAAAATATATGCGATTTTTTTTGCAATAATATATGCATTTAAAGAGCTTATATGCCTTAATAAAAAAATCACCTTATATAAAAACTAAAAAATCTAAAAAAATTTATGCGCAAACGCTGCATATTGTAGATGGCACTAGCTCAAAGTAGAGGGTAGAGTTCTAAGACATTTTCGGTTATAAAATATCTTTTCTGTTAATAATTTAATGTAAAAATCCATCTACATTTGATGGTATAACAAATATGTGTCCCATTTGTATGTATAACGTATTAGATATAAAAAAAGCATAAACAATCATAAATAAACATTTAAATTATAAAAAGACCTTGTATAAGATTAAATATCTTAAAGAATAAAATTTACTGTTTCTTGTTTTAATTTAATTGTAAATTGATATAGTTTATAATATAGATATTATGTTGGCCCAAATATCATGTGGAATTGTTGGAGAAGCAAAAAACAAAAAGTTGTACTACGTACGCTATTTGCTTTTTTTTTATAATTGGCCACTTATTTATTCTGTATTATATATCATATTTATGTTATTATTGTAATTATTTTTTCTTCTACTTTTGTAGATTTTTTTATTTCTTCCAATTTAAAGACTAAAAAATGCATTTTCTCCTAAATAGATACAATTGAAGTAATTAGATAGCTCTGTTAAATTAGAGCGGCCTGTAAATATATAATTAGTGTACATAATACACTTTAAAGCTATAGGATTTGCATTTTTAAAAAGGTTTATGTTTATGTATCTATTGTTATCTCATTGATTTATTATAGTATCATATGAGATTTAAAATATCTATATACATAAATTGTTATCTCATTGATTTATTATAAATCATATGAGATTTAAAATATCTATATACATAAGAGCCTAGAAAATGACAGTTTCAGCAAGTAAAAATTTACAAAAGCAGCGGAGAAGATTCGCAAAATTCTATAAGGGGATCTTTAATGCAAAATTCGGCAATTTTAATTTAAATCATTTATAAACGAGCATTTTTTTATTTTTTAACCCAAACCCAGAATAAATACAAAAAAATGTTTATTGAGAAATAATGTAAGATACACAGTGGTGTAGCCAGGAATTAGTTTTGGCTAGGGCTGGTCAGTTTTTTTTACGAAAAACAGCGTAAAAGCACGATTCAAGGCGTAAAAAGTCTTAAATATTATTTTTTGAAAAATTTTATATTAAAAATTTTAATTTTTTTTTTAGATTTTTTTAGAACAAAAACTCTGCACAAAAAAAAACCCTCCTTAAATTCAGGCGCGACTTTTTTCGTGGGATGGTTCAGCCCCTTAGTCGTTTCCTCTTTCTACGCCACTGAATACACATGTAAATTCTAACAAAAAATATTTTACTGCACAGTCTTTATAATCATTATAGTCTGTATTTTGCGTATAATATACCTAAAAAAAACTTGGTTATGTCAAAAAACCGAAGAATTTGGACCCGGTAGTGTTGCAATCAAACTGCTTAAGGCTCGGCAAATGTTAATAATTGTATCGACGTCAAATATGGAGGCAATGCTATATCGTAGGAATTTTATGTTAACGCCCACGCAATTTTTCTTTCGCACAATGTTGCTTTCAAAAAGAATAAAGATTTTTTTTTTTTTCATTTATACAAAACACAACATGGTTTAGTTCAAAAAAGTAACTGGCATAGCAGCATACAATTAAGTTCAACTGAGATACTTATCGTTTTTTTGCTTTTACCAGTAAAAAACAAAATATTATCAGATGGTAAATTACATTTCTATAGCCAGTCCGGATTATAAAAAAAGACTCTGGGGTCATGGGCTTATAGAAACTGTCTTAGATTTAAAAACAGACGTGTATATATGACTTAATTTTTTCTTACAGAAAAAACAAACTATAGAGTTCTATTTTTATGCAAGTACAAAAAAACACTTTAATCTAACAGAGTCCACTTCAATTACAATGCGTATAATTTATTTTCCAGATTTTTTTTTGCAGATTTGTAAGCAAAATTAGTCAATTTTTTTAAAAATATTGCAAGATTTAAAATAAGCCAATTTTGTAATAGTTTGTGAAAGAAAAAAATTATATTTTTTTTTACTTTATATTCAATATAATATACAGGGTTTACCCTATCATAATTGTACATTGTGTCAATAAATATGGTTCTTCGAAAGCATAAACAAAAAATATTAAATTTTGTGTCAATCAAAACGGTCATCATGGCAGTCAAAAAGGTTATACATAAATATAACCAAACAAATCGAACACACATGTTGAAATAAATGACTTATGCAACTTTAAATAAGAACTTCACATTGCACTGTCTATTTTTTATCGAAATGCATTCTTTTACATATCTAAAGAAACATCTATTGTGGTTTTTAAACAAAAACAAATGCTGTGAATGGTAAACAAGTTTTTAGAAATATATGACTACACTTTACTGTATAAATAAGAAATGAAATTGTAATTGTCTTTATCAAAGAGGAAATAGTGTTATTTATGCAATCATGTTTATCTGATTTTCTTTGGTTCTATTTATGTATAGCCTTATTGATTGCCATGATGACCGTTTTGATTGACACAAAATTTAATATTTTTTGTTTATGCGTTTGAAGATTCATATTGATTGACACACTGTACAATTTATATAGGAAAACCGTGTAAATAGAAAGGACTTGTAATATCTTTATCAAAGAAGAAATAGTGTTATTTATTTAATCATTTTTGTCTGATTAACTTCGGTTATATTTATGTATAACCTTATTAAATGCCATGGTGACTGTTTTGATTGACACAAAATTAAATAAATTTTGTTTATGCTGTCGAAGAACCATATTGATTGACACAATGTACAATCTAGATAGGAAAAACATGTATCATTATAAAATTTGCGCAATTACTATTTAATATTAAACTCACTACACCCTTTTCACAGAGTCTTTTTTATAAAGAAAAAAACTAGTTTAGAAAATAGATATTCTACTGTATTAAAAACAAAAAGAATTTATGAGCTTTTGTTGTGTTATTATTATTGAAAAACGAAAGTAAAAGTTTATGACCGGAAGATCAGATCTATGATGCGCTTTTGTGAATGGGTTTTTAAGCACAAGCAGTGCTCACCAGATCTAATTACAACTATGGAAAACTATTTTGCAAGAAGAACCCTATAAAGCAAATACAAACTTTTTTTTTCTTTTTGTCTTTTTTTACTCTGTGATAGAAGCACAGTTATATTAAGACAAAGTCGTCGATGATATCTTTAATTTTGCATATTAGGAAGCTATACCTTTGTTCTAAAGCCTAAAAAATCTTGAAATTACACGTGTTGATTGCAAGTCTATCTAAGCTTGTTTTTTTATGTTTTTGGTACTTAATGTCATTTTTTACAATTATGACATGTATTCAGTTTTAATTGTTATTTTTTGCAGTAAATTTGCGTTCAAAGTCTTTTATACAACTTATTATAGAAGTGTATATGATCTTTAAATACGAAACTTGTTCTAAATTCATTTTAATATTATATATTATATAAATTATGTGTAAAAATATACTAAAAATTTATAATTGATTGCGTAAATTTACTGTTTTGTAAAAATGCGATAAAAAACCAAAATGTAAAAGCTTTTACCAATTGTATAAAAAATCTCCACCAAATATATTTAGCCAAATACTTGTCCTCTATAATTTTTTACAGTGTACTGAATACCTATTTAACGCATTCTATGTATTTCTTTTTTAAATTTTTTGTTTTTAGCGGTTAAAAATTAGAATAAACGTACGGCAAAAAAATAGAATATTTTTTATGCTGTTTAAATATAGCTTTCATAGCAAATTTAGATAGGAATAGCAAATAAATTGTTAAAACTCGATTTAACACTGCCTACTACGTAAAAATTTTTACAAAATATAAAAAAGGGCCACAGAAAAAAACTGACCCAAGTTCCTAAAATGAAAATCCGCTTCTGGCTAGGGGCTTTTTTTTTGTTTTTTGCAGAGCCTTATAACTTATCACCCGGATCCGATTGTACAGTAAAAGAGAAAAATAGTATCCTGGGTCAGTTGCGTAGCCAGGAATTTTTCTCCAGGGGGGGTGGTCAGTGTTTTTAGAAAAAATAGAGCGGGGAACCCTAATTTTTGATGTTTTAAGAATTATAATGTTTTTTAAAAAAAATATGTACAATTTTTTTTTTATTTAGATTCTTAAAATCAAAAAAAAACGTTTGCACAAAAAAAAGACCCCCCTTTTAAATTCAGGCGTAAACATTTTTCTGAAGGTCGGGGGGTGCGCCTTTCCCCCCTTTAAACCCCTCTAGCTACGCTAATGGCCTTTGTACATCATATTTTTACAAATTACATAATTATTAGAATTTAGAGCTTGTGAGCCAGTTTTAAAATGACTTCGGCAATCCTTTCGGGTTCTTAGTAAGAGAAATGAAAGATGTACTATTTTTTTTTGTGTTTTTGTGTTTTATTTTCGCCGCAATCCATCAATAATTATCAATCTTTAATATATCTCTTTATCTACGATACCATTTTAAAATATCAATTAAAGTCATTTTATACTATTAAGTAGACACTATAATATGCAAAAATGTGTTAAATATGACGTAATATCGATAACGTGGTCATGAATTTAATACTAACGTTGGCAGGAAATTGTAAAAGCATTCATTAATTTGCCCTATTTATGGGGTTTTGTAGCACAAACTCAACATTCAGAATCAGAAAATAGTGCTTTTTCGTGATAAATAAGTCTGGTCAAAAAATACATGTGTGATAAAAACAACATACGATACATGCCGCTTTACACAACCGGTTAATTCAAATACTTTAAAAAGGCATTATTTTCAATTTTCTTTTTATAATAAATGTCTTTTTTGAGTTTGTTGCTAATAATAACAACAAAAAAAATCCTAAAATTATGATCTAAATAGTTCTTGAAAGTAATTTCGCATGTCGACTGTGTTTCAAAGGAATCAGTGGCGTATCCAGGAGCTATTTTACGGGGGGGGGGGGGGGGTGAGTCAAAAAGTATAATAATTTATTATTCCGACAAGCTCCCTCCTTTTAACAAATTATTTTAATATTTTTT